>JAAGNO010007533.1:0-11706 GCA_033439905.1 Ceryle rudis
TTTTTTTGACACGGATGAAATTTAATCAAACTAGACATTGGAAATCAAACTTTTACTTAAAACCAGAGAAATAGCCCCTAAAAGCTACAAAATCTGGGACGGAGATCTGCCTCTGTTTTTAAACTTAACCTTTGCACAAGATACAACCAGTAAGGATACTGCACCTCAGCGCAGTGCCTGTCTTATTACTGTAAGCACAATTTATTTTTGTAAGATTATGTTCACTTTTCTCTCTTAGCTTACAGAAAAAACGAGAGAGATTTCAGTCCCACGGGGAACTAATACGCCCTGAATGCAACTAGCATCTGTAACAATTCAAATGTATTGTTTCCATTGCATGAAGTCACAAAGGTTCAGAAAACCTTACAACACACTTGCATTGAAAGTTTTAATAGGTTTGAGTTCACTGAGGTCAACAGGTTGATTCCAGGAAGCTCATTTCAAATGATGGAAGATTTTTTTTTTTTGTAAAAGGACTTTAGATTTTAACTAGTAGACAAAGAAATTCAAAATGTTGTACACCAGATGGCAATGTATTCTTAAAAATGGCTGAATGAACTGTTTCTTGGAGATCATTAGATCATTGCTTCTTATTTCTGAGTAGTTTATCTATAGGACTGTATTGATTAATCCATCATCGGATGCAAGACCAATCCAGAAGATACTGAACCAATTGCTCTCATGAGCAGATCTACTCTCCACCTGAAACTCTCAGCAGAGACCTTCATTTCAACAGGGTAGAGTTTCAACTTCCTGTTGTAAAGGACAATTTTTAATATTATCTTCTCAAATTGCTTCAATTGAGATTTCAGATTTATATGAGTAGTTGTATTCTAGGGACTTCTTTATGTAAGAATTTCTGAAACAGTCTAATGAAGAAGGATGCTTAAAACAAAAGCTGTAGTAAAACACCATTAGTGTTCATCTGCAGGTCAGTAAGTCTACAGGGGTTCATCTGACAACAATCAACCTTGTACTAAACCTTGTCAAAGAAAGGTGTCTAGTACTGTTCAACAGGAGAGGAGGTCAAAGCATAAATGAAACCCATCTCCTTCTGAGTAAAAAAAAAAAAAATTTCTTTCTTAGATTTTTCTTCTCAGCAGTAACACAGCTAACAGCTAAGCCACACTGCTGCAAGCTTTGCATGGTGGTTGTGTTTTAAAATCTTAGAAATAGAGGTTTAAACCTAAAAATCATGTAAATATTGAGCATACAACCATAATAATTAAAACTGTTTATCACAGCAATTCCTTTCTTCATTTCCATGCAGTGAATTGTTTTTAGCCTTGTTCTTCAGTGAGGAAGAAAACTAAAATGAGTCTTTAACACAATAATGAAAACTACACCCTTGCCCATGGAGAGAAATCCAAATAAATGTTTGTTCCAACTACTGAGGTTTCACCAAACACAAACATTCCCTTACAGTTCATGTGATCTTTGCCTCCCAGCAGCAGGTACATATGCAT
Source organism: Ceryle rudis (assembly GCA_033439905.1). NCBI lineage: Eukaryota > Metazoa > Chordata > Aves > Coraciiformes > Cerylidae > Ceryle > Ceryle rudis. Next base: position 1,467 of record JAAGNO010007533.1, read on the forward strand.
CAACAGATGTTCAGTGTGGATCCAAGCTCTCTTCCAGGGTCTTGGTCAGATCTCAGCTTTCTATAGTGATGGCTGGGAAACTTCCTAATTGTCTTTTCCAAAGGTTCCATCTTAGTCACCCAGTTGGAAGACAGTATTAATCCTGCTTATCACAACAGCTCTGTTCCAGTTCGGTTTCAGATTCTTGTCTTCCACCACCTGTTATCAGTTCCACTCAGTTAGACCACAGTCCTGCTTGCCAAAGATTTGCAGCTTGTTCTTACATCTAAGAGTGTCTACTTACCTCTTTTCCAAATCCCCTGAGAAATATGCATAACCCAAAAGTAGACAATCATGGCTATAAGCATGTGGAGGGTTGTTTTCCAGGTTGTCCACACTATTAGCTATGTGTCTCCTGACATGACTTGATGTGATGGTAGAGTACCAGTCAGCCTAGGGATACTGCAACAGATTGCATGGTCATGATGTACATCTCTCAAGTCATGACACATTTGTAGGAGCAACAGTTTACAAAAAAGAACCCAATCCATAACTTTAATTTTAAAAGCTATGCACAAAGATATCCCCTATTTAAAAACAAAACAAAAAAAAACCCCAAACCCACATCCCTTAGCAAAATTTTATCTTTTCAAAAGCCTATTTATTTTCCTCCATTTTTAGCATATATTAACAAACATGATGGTTTTTCTTACTGCTTCTCCCTCAGTTATTCTCAGTTACTAAAAAATTGGGCTCAGAAAGTGAGTCATATGGGATGCCAGTGCAAGTGCTGATTCTTCCCACTTATTTTGGTCAATAAACAAATAACTTTGTGTTTCACTTATATGAGGAATTATGCCTTACCATTATTGGCCTAAGAATACATTTACAAAATAAATTATATGTGCCTGGACAGTGGAAACTACATATTGTTTTCAGCTGATGCATACATATGTTGTCCATATGGCTAGAAGTTTAAAGCCTGTCCTGAACACTTACAAATATTTTCCAATAAAACTTGTTATTCATGCTCCCTACTCTTCCTAATACAGGGATTTCTTGATTTTTATTTAAAATCTGAATATTTTTAAATTGTCTGTTGTATACAACACTCCCTCTATGCTGCAATATTTTTAAGGGATTTTGGATACATTTTTGTCTTTAGATGTGCAAAAAGAACTCTACCAAGCCTCAAGGGGAGACCAGCTTCTCTTTTCAGAGCATAACAATTTCAATTGCTCATAGATTTTATTTTAATGGGATAATATGCATTGTAATATTTATTTATCATCTAGGTTATTTTCCAAGCATGGAAATAAATATATATTAACATAAATTGAAAAAAACAAGGTGCATACAGTGAGCATTGTGCACATATCCAATGCAATTCCACCGATTGTGAAGGGCATAGAATGTCTAGGTCAAAGAAATAACATTTGTGACTGTTTTTAACCCAGGTCTAACCCCTTTGTCCTCACATACTTGAAGCAGCCCAAAATAAAATTTGATCACTACATAAAAGTCCAAACCAATGATATTTTTCTCCCATTTTGCAACAGTTCTGACCTGATAACTTTTTTCACCTACCCCTAAGACTTGCATAGCCAATGCTACAGGTATACTGGTATACTGAGATTAAAATATTGTATAACCTGCAGTATATTTTTATTATGCCTACCCCTGCAGCTATGGGTAGGAAATTCCTGAGTCTTAACCTGAGTCACCCTGTTACTTATTACAGTCCAATTATAAAGACAGGGAGCTTATCTTAGGTGGCAAAACCTGGCTGGGAACCTGCTTAAAAATGTTGGCAGCTGAGTCTTAATGCCATTGTTGCTGACATTGCTGATGTGAATAAGATCTAGCTGGTCAAAATTTTTCCTACGTGATTTCTTTATTAATGTTGGGTTACAATTCCCTATATCCTTATTTTGCTGTGTAAGTAAAAAGCCCAAGTTCTAAGTAATTAGCAATTTCAATTAAGTCAGCACATCCGGTAAAGAGTTTATTACCAAATAAAACATCTTAAGTAACAGAAGGACTGTTCCTGATGCTTAGGGGCATGGTTTGATAATGACATCCTGTGAGGCTGCTGCTAGTTCTGAGCTCTTGGCCAGAAAAAAATAACCCTGAAGTCTGTGACACATTAAGTATATCTTGTTGGTCAGACAACAACATTTCTATGTTGCAAACGCAAGTGTTTAGTGCATAATATATTAACTGTACATTGTTAAACACAGAGCAATGGGAATTTGCATCTAACCATGTATGGTAATTTTGAGTTTATATTTCAGTTCATTTGCAGAGTAAGGCAAGAGGAAGAACCTACAGTAAACACTTGTCCACTTTGTTAAACATCATCAATAAATGAACTAACAGAGCAGTTGCTATTTAAGGGTATAATGTTCTTACATATAGTCTCACAGCAGAACAAAGTCTAATAAACTTGGGGACACTAAACACTTCTCTTGTCTCCTGTCACTCGTCTCACTGATGCCCACATATAACCACATTGGCCTACTGCTGGGAACACCTATCACCCAGGCCGTGACTGCTTCCCAGAGCAGTACAGAAATCAGTGTTATCACTCAGCAGAGAACGTACTTTGCCCATAACAAGTATTTAAGAATCAACGAAAGGAAGTACTTTTTCACACAACACATAATTACTTTTTGGAACTCACTGCCACAGGATGTTGTTAAGGCCAAAAGCATAAACAGAGTTAAAGAAGAGACTAGAGAAATTCATAGAGAAAGGGTCCACCAGTGGCTATTAAAATATGATGGTCCAGATGCTGCCTCTAGCTCAGGAAATCCCTAAGCCATTGATTGCCAAAATCTGAAAAGAGGAATGGACATATTACAGCAAGATAAGGCTCAGTACTGGTGTGTTATTCTGTCGTCTGGGTACTTATGAAAAAAAAAAAATAAAATTCAGTGTTCTGTGGTATACTGTCAGTCCTACCCACAAACTTTTGATCTCAAGGTAACTAAAACTGGGCAAAGAGCTCATGAAGTTGGTGGAAATAATCAGATCAACAGAAAACAAAATTTTTTTTTTTTTTTTAAATGCTTCAAGGCTGCAGCATCAGCTCTGCTTTTACTAAATATCTATCCAAGACACAAATGCAGGAGATCCAACTGCACTGAACTCTGTTCACAGAGCTATGTGCTATCGTAACCCATAAATACTGCATAACATATTAAAATAAATGCAGCTGAATGAAATCTGTAGTGAAGCATAATGAACACTTAGCACTCAAGGCAGCTTTAAGGTCACATAAACCCTAAATAATCGAAAACCTAGAGTCAATCCATCTGTTTAAATGAATCAATACATGCCATGAAATAAAGCAAGGGAAAAACTGCCCTTAAAACCAATAAGAAACACAGTTGTTTACATTTGATAGATGAAATGTACATTTTGCATTACTGTTCATTTCCAGTCACATGCCATAAAGTCACATCTGCAGCAAATGTTCTACTCCCCCTCTTTGAACTCGTTTAAAATGTTTCCTTGGTCTTTTTAAAGGAGTGTAAAAACAAACTCATACAACTAATTCAAGATCTGTTTTGTTTCTTGCCAAGATTCCTTTCCAGATTATTAAGAGGGCCTCAAAATTTAGCTAAACAAAATAAGTGTTGGAAAAAAATTAGCAATTCTTTTGAAAAAAACATGCTTCTTGGCAAAAAGGAAACTAATAGGAGACAAAGGCAATAACTGAAGTAATTCCTTATAGAAATATGCAGGCATGAATGTCAACACTGATTCTTTATAGTCAGCATACGTGATATGAAATTTTATTAACTCTCTGTGTGCTGTACAATATATATGGCAGACCAGTATAGACAAAACCATTTGAAAAAGTCACTGCTGGGTCATGACTTCACCTTTTTCTGTTCAGCAAAGCGTCTTCATGGTACTCCTGAGAGAGCTGGAGAGTCTATAAAGTATAGAAATAAGAATCTCTCTTGTTAGAAGTTATTGCCCATTTGGGAAACTCTAAACTTGAACACAAAGTATCAGTATAGGAAGACTACAGTGCTTGGCCAGAAAAAAACCACCACATGCCTATGTGATTGCTTTCTGGATTGACTCTGACTTCAGTATATTTATTTCTGAATTTGAAAATTTCTAGCCAGTAATAGTCCAAACCCACAATTTCATCTTTTAATATTACATCAGAATTGTTATATATACTGCCCAAATTACAGCATGTTATAAACAAAAATAAATCAATTAGAAAGCCCTGAAGACCAAACTATTACAAATGACTCAATCCTAAACCTTTTGCTTGTAGTTTCACTGAGTTCAATAAGGCAGATCATATGTTTAAGTGCAAAGGCTCAGAATACCCTGGGGAAAATGAAGCATGGATAATTGTTTCTAACATATCATTTACATGTTGTGAGCTATTCCCAGCTGGCCACAGAGAAGTCTACACTAATTCATGGCTTCAGGCACGGAGAGGTGAGGAGTCTGGATACTAACCTGGCATTCAGGGACTACAGAATGCTAAGACTTGATTGAGATTGTAAAAAATAAAATAAAATAAAATGAAATAATTAAATTAAATTAAATTAAATTTACTAAATAATGAAAATTACATCTGCAACTGTCCATGGTCAGACAATCAGTTTGTCAATACAAAGGAAACTCTTTTAGAGGAAATGCAAGATTGAGAGTATTTTAGGAACTACCCCGGTGCCTGGAGGGGTCAGTGAGTGCACCACTCCATGTGCACAAGGCAGACGGCTGCAGTCTCGTGCCGCAGCTCCCTCACACTTTTACATTCCACAGCTTACATCCCCGCCTGACTCAGAAGGAAATATTTGATTAAACCTTGAGTCAATTCACTCCTTAATATTTAGAAATGGCAGTACTTAGGGGAAACCACACATATGTCACTAAGATGAATATCTTCTAAGACACTTCCATATCATTTTACATTGATTTCAAAACAACTTCTACTTAAAGTAAAACCCCATCAATTTCTAGTCTTCCAGCAATTGTAATTGCCTGATGTAAGCCCATTGGAGTCTACTGGAGTTTTTCCAACTGTTTTAATATATCTGGGGATCAAATATATCAACAGAACTGACTATGTAGTAACGCTAGGGTAGATTGCCTAGGACTCCAGATGAGCTTCCCGTCAGTTTCCCACAAGCCTTCTCCCCAAACACCTCTCTCATTAGGCAATAGCAACAGCTATAACTCTGCTGACTTTGGATAAGGCAGTAAGGCTTGTGACTACTGTGCTTACACGGTGAGTTGAAGGCTTCCTCTTGATAAGTGTTTGAAGGATAGGAGCTTAATTATTTTCCAGGGGCTTATGTTCAGAGTAGAGATGAAGCCATGGGAATAAAATATGTGTCAGAAAGTAAACATGTTTTACACGATTGTGTTTTTCAAATAATACATCTCTCCAAAATAAAGGAAAACATTTTAATTCTTTTCACCAGTACAAATGGTTCAATTCACTTGTCCTCACATAGACATCTAGTGCCATTTGGGATATGCAGAAGCCACTGTGTGGTCTTGGAAGCAGAGGAGTATTCTTCCTTTTGTAATAAATAATGTTTTTAAGATAATCCAATTCTGAATTACAAAGCACAAATGTCAGAGTAAAGTTTAAGTAAGTAACATTATCAAAAAACAGGTAATCTCATCATAAGTACCGTTAATTTAACACTGACATTTCCTGAGACACATGCTGGAATAAAACTGAAGCACCGGCTACCTATACTTCCCAGCATATTAGTGATGAACCTGAAAGAGAATTACAGCACAGGTGAATTTCCAAACTGTGCTCTAGAGAATAGAAACTTTCTCTCATTGCTGGGCTTACATGGCCAAGTATTACATTTTTACCTGAGTAGTTTCTGTGTTCACATAAAAGAGCATATCTGGTAGTGCCTTCAGCAATTACAATACAGGATCACAGAATTTCCTAGACTGGAAAAGACCTTTAAGATCATCAAGTCAAATCATTAACCTAATGCTGACAAGTTCTCCGCTAAACCATATCCCTAAGCACTAAATACAGTTTAATTGCACCTTCAAGAAATCCTCAGTTAATTACTGAGGGCTTACGGTTAAGGCAAAGTCATCTAATGTACAGTTTGGTTGTATGTGAATAACACTGTAGTGTAATGTTCACTAACAGGGGAAAAAAATATTATGAAATTTTTCAGCCTGATGGGGCTCCATACTTTGTATTCATGCCTATATGTAACCATGTATGCATCTGTAAATCTCTTTCAAAAGTTGTCCTAATAAGATTAAATATCATTTAATATTAGGCTTCTAAATGTTACTCTCCCTTTCATGAGCAAATGCCTATTTTAAAATATTGAAAGTATTTATTAATTACCATCCCAAAGCCTCAAAATGCAATTATGTAAGATATTTTCAAAGAACTAGACCTGTCATCCTCTTGATTTAAACTGAAACAGCTGTTAGGATCAGACACTATATACATTCTTGCAAAAGCCACTGGTCAACATCAACAAATTTCCTAAATAAATATTGCATCTATATCTGAGAAAACAATTTTTCATAGGTAACTTGCAGAGCAAACTGAGAGATACAGGTTGCATTAAAAAAGTATCTTGAGAAATTTCCATTGTCTGCTTCTGACTTAAATTGTGCTGTCAAAGAACCCTGATCTTGCAAACTGACCTAAATCAGCAGACAAGAATTAATTTATCACTTCCTATAAGACCTTTGTGATCTTTTATGTGTCCTTTGGACCAGCTACGTCTTCTCTCTACACTAGCAGCAACCCTTAGTGTGTACTGGCCCCAGCTCCGCAGGTCCTTGTGCCTTCTCACATCCAAGCCGCTCCATTTCACTTACACTAAACACAACATGGACTTTCACATAGACTGCCTTTTAGATTTCTGGAGTCTATTTGTTATTTCAGAAAGTGTTTTCAGGCTAAATAGAAAAACTCCAGTGAGAAGTCACCCAGCAACTTACCCACAGGTGACAATATTGTGAACTTCTGCAATTGCGCACCCTCCTTCAGATGCAGGCCTTCAGTCAAATTGTCTTTTTCTGGTCTGTGTGACCTCTCTCTGAGCAAGAAACGTTTTAACATGCAAGAGGTAAACCATTCCAAATGCTGTGTGTGAGAGAACTCCATGTTCCACTCCAAAATAGATCTCAGATGTTTTCTAGCATGTGTGCTACATTCTTTCTAGATAGTGTAGGAGGATCATGGAGAGATTCATACAGACAGGGCAGGTGTACAATACATATGTTTGCCCCTATAGGCACATAACAACCTAAGATCACAATATGATCCTATTAGAATGTCATCTCTACCAGAAAACTATTATACTAAAATGGATCCTATAACCTTGTTAATTTTGCAATGTAGAATGGAAGAAAACTACTCCTCTCACTCTTTGCTTCATGGAAATAGGCAAAACCAGCTAGTGCTATTAGATAAACTAAGCTTTTTTTTTTTTTTCCCATAAGCATATGCATTCATCAGCTTCAGATTCCAGTTACATAGATCCATTCAAACAGGATATAAAACTAGAAACAAAACTCATAAATTCCAATAAATTCTGGCTGAATGAAAGTTTTATAGGAATACTGTCCCAAAATATAATTATTCTAAGGTTTGAACCAAGTCCAGTTTCCAGAGTACTTAAAACTTGGCCCCAACTCGATGGAACATGACCAAGAATCACCAAGAGATTGGCAAAACCTAGGGAACCTGTCCTGAGAATATAACAAAAGCCAAAGCCCAGAGACATTCACTTTGTCAAGGTATCAATATCATTTAATGTCACTGAGATAGTGACTCCCTGCCCCCTGCCACTTGCTCTCTTTAACATATTGTATACACCTGGAAAGTGTTAATAGAAAAGGATTGCTGAATGTTATAATAAAATATTATGCTTAATCAAAACTGGGTAAAAGCATTCGTATGATAAAAATAGGATTTCTTGCAGTTATGATTATTTTGGTAACGAATGAGAGTGCCATGTTTGAAATACAAGAAAACACAGCACATCTGAGATCTGAGTTACTTCTCCATGAACAGTACTTTTAATAGAAGTTTTGGTTCTGTTGGTTCCCACAACTCCTCGGACTGAGACATGCCTCGGACTGACAGCAATGCCCAAAGCAGCTGTCTGCTGCAAATCACATGACTTGGACGTCTTTGTTGTATGGCACAAAACAGATGGACATAGAAATCTCATTTTCTGTAGGTGGCAATTCTGTTAGTCAGGTACTTGCATTACTCCCCTGTTAATATCTAAGCCGGTCATGAAGGCACAGTGTAGCTTTAGTAGTTACTGGGTCAGATGATGTCTAGTGATTAAATGGCACTTTTTAATCCTTAGATTAGGAAAGAAAGTCATAGATAAGTACACCAATTTCAGGCTAAAGAAAGAAAAGTAAAGGAGACAGAGTAATCCAGAGTGGAAATTTAACCAGAATGTCTGAAGGTAAAGTCATGCACTAGTCATGGAAATTGCCTGGTTAGGGATATGTTGAGAAATGCATACATCTAAATAGACACTCACTTTAAAATAGCCCAGTAGTCAGAAGTCCCGGCTGGACAGAAGTCACGCTAATTTGGAAAAAGAATGGAGCCACAGTCATTTTAGTGTGAGTTATTAATGTAAAGAACAGCATCACCTTCACCATTCCATCATTACATATCCTTGCACATCTTTGAACAAAGATATGAAGTCATTTTAATTCAAGAAGAGATGTCTCTTCATTTTGCACAGAGATAACAAAAGGGAGATGTGCTAGAGGTTTATAAAATATTAAATATGTGGAGAAATTGAATAGAGAAGCACTGTTCCCTGTCTTCCTTCATATAATAATCAGGGAATACCCAATTTATTTAGCAGACAGAAAGTTCAAAACAAACAAAGGAAGTAATTTTTCACACAATTAAATCTCATGCAAAATTAAATTGTGGGACTCATTATCACAGGAAGTTGTGGAGGTCAAAAGTCCAAAAGGTTCCAAAAGGCATCAAAAAATTCTCATGGGGACTAGATGTGTCCGAGGCTACATAGCATGATAGTCCAGAAGAGACCCAAAGTTCAGGAAATGCTTACAACCGCTGATTGTTGTAAATGAAGGACTCATTCCAGGGAAGTGAGAAGGTTAAGCATACTCTATCAAATTTATATTAAGTGCCTACTACTGGTCACTGCAAGGCACCAAAATAGCAGGCATGATGGACAGATGTTCTAATTTAATATTGCATTACTTATGTTCTTTTCTGCTTGCTATTTATATGCATGAAAAGTAAATACTGAGTGATTGCCATTTTGACTTGGTAGATTCTTAAAAATAAATCAAATTGTATAAAAGGCAATACAAGGTGCACAGTAATGATCAGATGCTCCACGGAGGACCATGCCTAGCAGAGTGAAGAGTTCCAGTTTTCCTATTGCTTACAGTTTTCCTATCAGTTAAGAATTCAAGAGGAAAAAGTTATGTTCCTTTTATACTCCTCAAAAGCAGCACATTCTGAATGATTTCTGTATTTATTTCTCTGCCTAATCCACATGTCCAGCTTCCAAAAGTATTGTATGTGTTTTTCACTCTAGTAGCAAGGATTTGACAAGTTATCTATATCATCATGGATTGCAACATCCAAATAATTTTCTTTAAAAGCAAGTTTTCCTCAAAGAACCTGATGACACTTATGAAATTCTGACGCATGTTGGAAAGCAACAAAAAAAAATCAAAAGAATCACTTTGCTGCATATTGTCATTACTGCACAGAGTGTTTCAACTGCAAAGGAGTACAATTACATGTTTTAAAAAGACAGCATATGTGAACTTAGAGCACATCATGTTAAAATACAGCCCAAGGCTATAATAATGTGTCTTAGTAAGGAAATTTCCAGTTCTCCTTACCAGGTTTACAGAAAGAAGTGCTATGTTTTAACATCAGGCAGAAAAGTTTCCATAGGCAATGACCATAGCAACAAATAACAAGATGCATTTTGGTAGCCAACACATATGGTAGTTCCATTAGCTCGGAATTTTCAAGCAAGAATCCCCAAAGATCAGCTGTACACAGAAGCTGTTTAATTTTGTGTCAGATACATGTACTTTTTTTCCAACTCAAACTGTGCAACTAATTTGGCCAGAAATTAGATAGTTCCTGGCAATTTTACGTGCTTGGAAGAACATATGCTAAGTAACTTTCTAGTTCATTTTGTCCTTAACATATTTGAAAAATAATAATAAAAATGAATTGCTTCTTGCA
>JAAGNO010007533.1:13702-30416 GCA_033439905.1 Ceryle rudis
ATTTGACAGCTACATGACGCGACCGATTTTTCCAGTAAATATACATACATAGATAGAAAAGCTTTTCTATCATAGCATCTGTAGATCCCACATTTAGAGGTTATACATTTCAAAGACTAGTGCTTCTGGGACTCACCACTGAGGAAACTGGAAGAATGCATTTGCTGACTTGAGAAGAAAGTGCCATTGCAAAGGGCCCCAAATGCAACTACAGAAAAGCTGCCAGGGCTCATTTGAATCACAGACAGCTATACCACATTACTAACCCACATATGTACTGATGATTCCTCTGGGACTAAAAGCGAGCAGATCAGAAATCACTAGAGCCAGAGGCTCAGATTATATTCTCTTCAACTCTTTCATATGTATGGAAAAGCTAGACAATGACTGACCTCTTTTGGATAATATGATGTATACACATGCTTTCAGGAAGGGAAGGAGAAAATAAAAGCAGCTAGTAGAAGGAAGAAAAAGTAAACCCTTTGGTAGCACTTTGACTGCTGCATAGGGATGGTGTGACATCCAAAAAGAAAAAAAAAAAGAAACTTTATCAGAAAAGTCAGCTGAAACTCTTGAAGAAACTTGAGTCATTAAGGATTATTGAGATTAAGGTAGCATTAGACTTAGGAAAAAAAGGTTACTTGTAAAGTTGCTGAATGCTTACATCCTAAAGCAAAGAGGGCTAGAAAAATTTGGAAGCCTTCAGAGCATCAAAATTATGACCTGATTAGAATAAGAGACAATTATCAGATACAGCTTTCAAAAAATTTCACTTATTCAGAATGCAGTCCAAAACTTGTTCAGAACTACAACCAGTTCTGAGGCCCCCAACACAAGAAGGATATTGAACTGTTGGAGTGGGTTCAGAGGAGGGCCACTATGATGATCAGAGGGCTGGAGTACTCCCTTGTGGGGACAGGCTGTGGGAGTTGGGTCTGTTCAGCCTGAAGAAAAGATGGCTCTGGGGAGACCTTATAGCAGCCTTCCAGTGCCTGAAGAGACCCTACAAAAAAGCTGGGGAGGGACTTTTTACAAGGACTTGTAGTGATAGAACAAGGGGTAATGGCTTTAAGCTGGATGAGGGTAGATTTAGACTAGATAGTAGGAAGAAATTCTTTACAGTGAGGGTGGTGAGACACTGCAACAGGTTGCCCAGGGAAATTGTGGATGTCCCCTCCCTAGAAGTGTTCAAGGCCAGGTTGGATGGGGCTTTGAGCAACCTGATCTAGTGGAAGGTGTTCCTGCTCACTCTAGTGGGGATATGGACTAGACGATCTTTAAGGTCCCTTCCAACCCAAACCATTCTATGATTCTATGAAAATACAGTAGGAAGATGATTTAGGTGTTACCTGGAAATCATGGTTATATATATACATGTAGTATTTAGGGTAGAGAGAAATAGCAACCACACTCCTGGTAAGGACAACAGTAAATGTCCATAGATAACCAAAGCAGTAACAAGTGCACAAGTTTTTTTCTGGGGGCAAGCAGTGTAAATATCCAAAGCATAAGAGCTGATACTAATGGGAGCTCTAAAATAGAAAGGGGAAATTAACACTTCTATACTAGTAAAGTAATGATTTATTAACTTTCCCAAGTGAATGAGTTACTTTTAACCTAAAGTTTTCTTTTATGTCTCTTGACAATTTTAAGTCTATTTGAATCTTCACCTTTCTGATTTTACACCTGCACACTTATGCCCCTTTTCAGAGTATAGAAGTATGTTCTTCCTTTCAGTGGGATTTCTTCATTGAAGAATACATCATATTTCTTGTTTCTTACTATATTTCCCTTTATCTTCTGCATCAGAATATTATTAGGCATATCTTCAAAGCACAGAGAAAAATTCTTATATTTAGAGACAAAACTAATACGCCTTAAATATATAATTTAAGGTATTTTATGCTGCATATTGAAATACAGAATAAATAGGACTGGCTTATTGTTTAAAGATGTTCTCTGAAACACACACAATGCATTTATTTGGCTTGGATAACATGAGTACTTCATAGTACATGTGGACTGTGTAACACAGAAGTCTCAGAGTACTCCATGGAGAAAATCTTGTTTACTATTTTCATGCTTTCAACAAGTATATACAACTTAAAGTGTGGTTTGGGGAGGAAATAGAAAAAAAACGAAATTGCAAGCAAAACAAGATATGACTACATGACTGCCAAAATCTAGGCAGAAAGTCCATAAAACGTAACTATGGAGTTTCCCAAGTAATTAGTAGGACAAAAATCAAAATGCAGCTACAGAGAAACGTAACAAGCACAGTGTATATCCAGCATCTTTGTAGAATGGAAAAATTCTTCTCCCCTTCCCCTAGATCCTCTACTTAAACTTTGAGAACAATTGAATAGGAAAACTCATAAAAAAAAATAAAATAAATGGCTGAAAAGATCTGCAGACCTGATGGAGACATTTTGAACAGAAAGTTAGGGTCTTAGCAAAAGAGAGAAAAAGTAAGTACAAATAAGTAGAAGAAGAAAACAAAAACAATTAAAATAAGCAAACCAGTCAAATAACTACATCAGCATCCAACCAGAGGGAAACAGTAAAACTGTAAATGTAAAACCAGAGCAAGATAACCAAAAGGCATTAATAAGAATGATGATCAAGGGAGTGTAGCATGCCTGGGTTTTCAAAGCTTCTCATTAAAATCCCTTGCTAAGCTGAAGAAACTATCAAGCACTAAGAGAAAAAGTCTTCTAGGAGATGAGTAATTGATTAAAAGACAGAAAGCTAGGCAAAAATAACTAAATACACTGATATGGGAAGAATGGCCTCTCAGGTCTTTCTTTACTTCTCCACATTTTCAGAAGTTATGTGAAGAATGAAGTAAATAATGAGTTTAAAATGTTGCCAAGTGCACAGATGACACGAACGTACTCAGGATCATCAAATCTGAAAATGGCTGAACAAAGCAATAAAAAGTTTTCTCTAGAAAGAGTTACCAGGCATCTGAGTTGCATGAAGATGAAAGCCATTATCCAGTAAGAGAAAAAATATAAGTACATAGGGAAAAAAATATCCTAAGCACAGACACAGAAACGTGTGTCTGAATTTCTTAGCACTTTCCAAAGACCTCAAGAGTTAATTTGAATGCATTTGTGAAAACATTAACTCAAAGCTCAGCCACAGTGAAAAGTCAAATACAATTTGGAATTATTAAAAGAAGAAAACACATCAGAAAATAGTAAACAATGTAGAAAATACTGCATCATGCCACAACATTATGCCTTTAACACTAGGAAAAGGGGAAGGGGGCAATGAGGATGATACAGAAAGAGCCCTGTACAAAAGACCATTAGTAGATTAGGACCTGAAAATGTTATTTGAAGAAGGATGAGGCAGTGTTCTACAAAATAATGAAGAGTATGGAAAACTTGAGCAGTTTAACTCACAGATTTCAGAAAAGGTAAGTTCAGTGAGGAATCCGTATCTGGTTTGGAGAAAACTTGGGAGCTGGGTGAGGGAATGAAAGATCTGAGTGAGATCAAATACCAGTAAAATACTCTTTGCAGTTTCCATCACAGAAATTATGTGTTTCATTATCATACGTCTCATTTTGCCAAAAAGAGGAAAAAAAACCCACAAACAAGGCAGGGAAGAAAATAGCAACCCCCTCCAACTACTAAACTCAACTGTTTTTCATTTCATGTAGATTCTGTCTCAAATTATAAATAATAATTAGGTTTTTATCTATGTAATAATTTCTCATCTAGCTTTTTGTTACTTAATAAAAATTTTGGCTAAAGCAGAAAATAAGGCTCTGGGCCTTCTGACTGCCTTTTAAAGTATCTCCCATTTGCATATACATATGCATTTTATTTGTTTGACTGTAATGACTTTATCTGCCTTGTTGGCTTTCTATCCCTGCTCCGCTTTTTAATTTGGATCTTTTTTTCTCCAAAAGCCTTTTTTTTGATTTTTCAAGAATGAAGAAAACATACCAGATTGTGAACCAAAGGAAACATAACAATTTACTAGCCCTTCGGAACGGAATCATAGAAGGAATGTTACAGGAGGACAATTACAAACCTTGGGATGGAGGGTTTTGTCTTTTATGTCTATAGTAATTTAGCTCATTTGGGCCCAGGACTGAAACCAGCCAAACCCACAAAACAACACATTGAATGTTTCATCAAAAGCCACAACGTTGAAATCCCCCTTTCCCAGCCAGTCACTGCCTGATGCAGAAAGCAGCCCAGCCTCAGCACTGCTGCACCTTCTCCTTTGAAGTTACCCAGGGATTTAGACAGCAGTGATACTGCTTCTTAAAAGCAGATGTGAAGTTGATCTCGTGCCTGAATTCAAGTTCTATCTTCAATGTCCATGTGTGGGCATACCAGAAATGTGGTTTTGGCACAAAACAGCCTTGCTGGCTCCACAGCAGGGTCTGTGCCTTATCCAGCCACCTCCAAAAACTTCAGATGCTCTTGGGAGAGTGCCATGTTCTCAGAGCTTCCCACTCTGCTCCAGAACAGGGGCAGAAACACCCCCTCTTAACTGCATGTGCTGTCAGTTCAAATTCTGGTTGTCTAAGAGGGGGTATGAAGGTAGTGGGCTTGGCCAGAAGCACTCATCAGGCTCCAGGGCGCTTGCAGCTGAGGATATGCCAGGAACCCTCTGACACCATCAAAGCAGAGAAAATCAGCACATGGCTTATTTCTTGGGCAGGATTCCTGGGCTAGGTTGTCGTCCTCAGAAGTCCTGCCCTGACCCTCAGTCCAGGATCACTCAGCCAGGTCTGCCACTGAATCTCCTTCAAAGTGCAGCAGTCTCTCTGCAGGACCTTAGCAGCAGCATCCACTGCAGCCCAGGCACTAGGGGGAACATCTAGGAATCAGGAAGAATTTTCAACACTTTTGGCTTGAAGACACTCAAGATCGATCCCAGCCAAAACACCAGCTTAAAGACTACCCACGAGTGCTGTCACTCCTTGTTTAACTCATGTCACTCTGTAAACATTTGCACCAGGGTGGGAGCACAACACAGTGCCCTGACTTTTATGACATAAAACTGCAAGTGCTGCAATCAGGTCTCTTTTCAAAAATGTTTCTGTCAGCAATGGACATTCAAAGGTGTAAACTTCTCTGGTAGCAGGAGTAGGATTTCCACTTTCCCCACACACAACTTCTGGGTAGGTGCAAGAAGGAGAGAAATTACTGCACAGCCCAGGCTACAGGGCACCCACCCTGTATTTTTCCCTTGATAGATAAGAGCAATTGATTCCTGCTCCTTCTTGCAGCCCAATCAAACCCTTCAGTCTTGAGCAGGACTCAACTGCTCTTACCTGTATTTTGGATGAGTGCATTCAAAACTAGCCCACTTGTCAGGAAAGGGAAATTACAATCACTTTGTATGTATCAAGAGAAAAATCTTCATGTACCTTGCTTCAAATGTGGCTAATGGGATAGATGCTTTGCTCCCCTCCTCAGCACCGAGAGGTGCCTCCAGGGCAGAATACAAGGCTGATCCCTTCCTAAACCTTTCCCTCAGCTCACCCTCAACATCTATTTACTAGTTCAGGAAATCCAGGTACCTCACCCAGGGTTCTGAAGCCAGCTCTAGAGGCCACTGGCTATATTGGATCCAGCTCAATTCCCTTCCACGTCTTAAATCCCTTCATATCAGCTACCTGACTCTCAAGAGTGGCATGATGAGCGAGTCCAGAGAATTTTCACTTCTTGGATGAGCTGTTTTCCTGAGTGCTCATTGTCACAATGAGGGGATTTTCAAGCCTTGTGTTCAGTCAGTCTGGAAGAAATCTCTCTTCCAAATTAAAGCCAACCCCTGCTTTCTAGGAGTTATAGCACCTGATTCATTAGAGACTGAGGCTTACACATTTATTCATAGTAGAGTAAGATTCATTCTTATTCCAAAGAATTAGGAAATACTTTATTGTTGATTTGTATCCTCCAATAATTTGAAGAAAAATCAGTTGGAAAACTAGCATAAGTAAGGCAAGTATCCCTTCAGACATGGAATTTACCATTTCCTTACTGGATAGACACTTGTTCCAATGAGGAACAGGAGAACTACACTTGCACTGTTCCTTCAGCTGGAAGCATTGAAGCTCAGCTGTTTCTGAATAGCTTTTAGCATATGCTAAATTTTGGATTATTTTTTAATATGAAAGAATTCACTCAGTCCTAAAACACATGGAATGGCAGGTTGCTAATGTTCTTCAGCTAATGTGACTTTGCATGCATTGATTTGGATGCCATCTTGTGTTAAATAAGCTTTCAAATGAGGAAGATAATGCTGAGAGAACTTGATCATGCATGTTAACACTGAATATATACTTTTTAGAGCTGAATGAACAGTGCTGAACTGCTCAGAAAGGTTCGCAGTCTAAATTCATGAGCTGCCTTTGTTTTGTCTTCTGAATGAAATGAACACTTAGATAAAGCAAAAATCACAAGATACTCTTTGACTTCTGTGCAGGACTGAACTTCAATCATCTTTAGCAGTCTGAGAAGTGAATTTCATGGCAAAATACATAATTCATTGAGTATTAACAAAAAGGTGAACTTTTAACAGAGCTGAAGCTGAGCTATTCACTACCTTAAGCACAGTAAAGGGGAGACAGAGATGAGGTCCACCTCATTTGAAAAAAAAAGAAAACAACCAGAAAAAAACCCACAAAAAACCAAAAAAACCCACAAAAACCCAAACAACAAACCAGTAAATAAAGAAACAAACAAAAAAAAAATTCAACAGAAAACCAACACACACACCCCCTCAAAAGTAAGCGTTTCCATTAACAGGTAACATATAAGTGTATCAGGTTTTCAGCATTTGGAAATGTTTCTTTCAGCTCCAGAATTATTAATTTTTCTGTTACTGATCTGAGTAATCTCTATATTGACCAGAAGTCCAGGGTTTTAGGTTTGATGGTTTTGGATTTTTTTTTTTCCCCCTTTAGAAGAAGACCTAGGTCTGTCTAAATTGATAGTTAGCTACACTGTTTAAACTGATATTTTGAAAGAAAAGTATCAATGAATGCAAAACATGATGTCTCAGCTATATCTGTAATTAAAAATTTTAACATAAAGAAACACCAATACAGAGGTAGAATATAATTTCTTAATAAAGATCACATGATAATTGTAGTTTGGGGCAAGGAAGAAGTTTAAAATAATACCCCCTTCCTATTATATGTACCAGAAAAATGAGTAGATAAGGTTGTCTGAAATCAAAGTGCACAAGCATATGTATCTCTTTTGATGATCCAGAATAGCAAACAAAGTTGCTGATCATCAGGGATACGCTAGAAGAGGTCTCATAACCATAAAAGAATTCCCATTCATATACTTGCTATAAAAATGAATTGGCCTTTGTCAACACCCAATGCCCAGGGCTCTCAGGGCACTTTAACAGACTATGATTTGTTTAAACATTTGTTTTAAGCATTTAGATGGAAGAACATTTTGTTATGTATATATGAAGTCCTGCAGACTCAAAATATTTTTACTGGAAATTGAAATTTCACTTCTTCCAAACACAGTGTTTCTTTACTTGGCATATGGGCACAACAGATGGGGTAAATATGAGTAATTGCTAAAACACTGAGAAAAGGTGTTTCTCAACTTTGAAGAGTTTGGAACTGATTTTAAGGTTTTCCTGCCTGACTTCCTTAAAGTCAATGGTATGTAACACCATTAATGCATACATTGCATAATCTGGCAAGGAATAAACATTCATATCTCAATTGGGGTGTAACAGAGCACTCTCCAGCTATAATCATAGAACGGTAGGGGTCGGAAGGGACCTCTGGAGATAATTGAGTCCACATTCAGGTGGGTTTTGAAAGTTTTTAGAGAAGAAGACTCCACAACCTCTCTGGGCAACCTGTTCCAGCGCTCAGTCATGCTCATTCCCAGGCGTTTCAGTATGAGCTTGACATATCCAATTCTCTAACCTGAGATCTTCACTCAGACTATCTATCACTCCTATGGCAATAAGGATATTGTACTTTTTTAGTAGCTTGATATAGTGACTTTTTAATTTGAGGATGGGAAAAGGAACAACGATCCCACTATCTCTCAGATAATCCGCATTATATGAAAGGCATCTGCATTACCAGAAGTGGCAGCATTTTAGGACTATATTCCTACAGATTTGTTTAAACACAGTAGAATTTAAGTATAAAATTGAACAGGAAATGTTTAATTTCACAGAGATGTAATTTTTCAAAAATGAATTGTTTCATTTTCAAGTTGAAGTTAAGAGTTTACAAATTGAAAGCACCAGCCTTTGTGTACTGCAGCCTCATCCAGGAACAGCATGAACAGGCATGGAGAAGCAGAAAAGACCTTTCATCAGTTGAATATCATCATGATTTCAACAACTCACATGAGAACTCAGTTCCCACACAACTGGGAATTGATGGATTTCGCTCACTCACACAGGAACAGCACCATTCCTCATTTAACTGGTGAAGACCTTCCCATTCAGTTTGCATTTTGACAAGAGACCTTATTTGAATAAAGAAAAAACCTTTACTCAAAACCATTTGCCTACCTCTGCTCAGGAGTTGATTTTGGTACAGCTCAGTTAAATATTAGAAGAAATTCTGCACATATGGGGAAAAAAAAAGTACAAATTCTGGAGAAAACCAGTGGAAGTATTTGTATACAAGACTTACTCAAAGAGCTAGAGGGAATTAACAGGAGCATGACATACACTCCTGGCTTTTCTAACTGGCATTTGTGGATCCACAGACAGTGTTTATCACAAGAACAGTTATACATGAGGAGCAGGCAGCCTAACAGAGGCAAAGATACTGTTATTTTCCACTGGCTTTCCATTACAATTCATGGGGTGTCAGATTATACCCATCTGATTGTACAGTATCATCATCCTTTGCTGTAAGTATTTCTTTTTCCTCCCTACTGTTTAGCCCATCACAGTTACAGATGGCAACTACAGCCCTCTGCATGATCTGTTTCATTACACTAGATAGGCAAGCCAAATTTTTTTGATTTGAAGGCATAAAAAGACTGTTGGACATCTTATATATTTCAATCAAATAAATTGCACTTAGTTATTATCTAGAGTTAACTGTAACTTTAATAAAAGAAACAGCCTTGATTTTTAAGCAGTATAGGAAGAGATATATAGCAATAGGTTTGAGCTGTATTTGCTGTATGCGCAGTGTTGGAAACAGTTCAAACAGGCAAGAAGTTTATTCCTGAGAGTAACTATTTTTACTACCAGATTCTTCCAGCTCTTGTAACAGTCGCAAAGTAGAAAGAGCAGTGCTCCCAGAAAGGTGAAGATTTCCCCTGTCGATATCTCAGAGCTCCTTCCCACCACACAGCTAAAGATCCCCTCAGCACTGGAAATGTGAGTTCTGTTCAGCATCTGCCACCTCTTCCAAGCAGTCCTCTCCCTCTCACACAACTCAGCAACCAGACAAGTCACATAGAGAACAGTGATAATGGTGTATGTACACAGCTCTCAACAGCCAGGCTACAGGCTGTGTATCTTCCAGTTACTCACTTTATATCTCAGGACACAGTGAAATACTTGGCTTTTGCACCTCCTGTTTATAGGAGCATTGCAAGCACAGCAGGAGAGACTGAAGTAGAAGTAAGATGTCAATCAAGACACACATAGCACATTGTGACACAGCTTAAAGAAAGTAGAAATGTAATTAAGAAGAAAATGGAAGTGACATTAAAAAAAAAAAAGTAATTTGCAGATAGTTAAAAAAACAGAGTAAAGTATCTACCACATGAAAGAAATTAAAGAATGTATTGTAAGGACCCTGTGAATACCTGAGTTATACACAGGTGCCAAAGTAGATAGGCCATGGATAAGACCTGGGGGAAGAGAGAAGAGAAAGCAAGCCAATAAAAATCATGAAACTTCAATAATTACACTTTGCATGACATCACCATACAGATACCATCTGTCCTTCAAATTGTAAAAGGTAAAAAAAATCCCAACCCAAAACGCAAACTGTATCTCTATTTTGTTAGACTTCACACTGTAACAGTGTTAAAATTTATTATTTTAGTGGAATTTGCCTCTCTCATTTTAACATTGTCCCTACTGCCTTCTACTCTGATTAAAAACTAAGAGTTAATCTTGGAAAAAGATGATCTAGGTGGCAGTTCTTTTCACTCTTTTATCACATCAGTGCTTCTCCTCTAATCGTATTCCTATGCTACATAGGAATAACTAGGAGAGGAGAAAAGGCATTTTCCATTATTTTTTCTCCCATTCATTCTGGTCAGCAGGACACATATTTCTACACCAGGTATTTTGTTGCTGGCTAGATGGCTGCACAGACCTCCTGCAGATATAAAGCCTATACTGTTGCAGCAACATAAATATATATATATAAAATTCACATACAAAGTCCACAGGCAGAAACATAGAGACCAATTGGAAAAAAAGGATAACAGCTAATAAATGGTGTCTAAGGTCACCCAGTTTGCTAATCACTCCAGTAAGAACTAAATCTTCCACAAAGAGAACATTTCCTGAAGGCAAATCTGTTATAAGCTAAATATACTTCAAAATTCTCCACGTGCAGTCTTGTGGAGCCATTCTTTCTTTTTAAAGAAAAAAACTTTTAGCAACCCTAAATGTTTAGGTCTGTCACCAATTTTACAGTTTACTGCTTTCTTCTTTTTCCCATTTGTCTATGTGTAGTCCCTACCAAGGGCTAAACTACAGCAGTTATCCTATCACCCAGCAACCCCTCACCAGTCAGGAAGGGGGATCATGAAAAACAGAGAAGACTTACGGGTTGAAATGAGAACTGATTTAATGAAAACAGTGAAACTATACTAAAATAAAGTATACAAATTTATACTCAGCCCAGCAAAAGTACAGCAATCACAATAGCAGGAAGGCAGTCCTTGGGGGCAGAATGGTAAGCAAACCTCTCCAGGCAGGGGGAGAAGCAAAAGGAGGAGCAGGACCAGAAAAAGCCCCTATCCTCTCCAAACTTCACCCTTCATAATGAGCATGAGGTTTTTGGTCTGGGATACACTTGTGAGCCAGTTCAGATCAGCTGCCCTGGCTGACTCCAAACTGCTAACAGCCTGCAGACCATGGCAGGCAGGCCTGTGATATTGTCCCAGGGAAACCAGGAAGCTGGGAACTTAGTTCAGCTGCATTACATTCAGCAGCATCACTCCTCAGCCTTCTGGGAATTAATTTGTCATGATTTTTACCATGTGCAGGCTCAGTGAAGTATTTAGCTCATGAAAGAGATGGAGTGTCTTTTCTAGGAGTCACCTACATGTTCACTGACATTATCTCACTCCCTTATCAAGCACAGCTCCAAGTTCTTGTCAGCTAATCACTGAGTATACATTAAATATTGGCTTACTCACTCTTCATCCAATTTTTAGTAAAAGATGTCACAGTAGTCAGGGCTATGCTACCAACTTCTTAAACAGTAGAACTTACCAGTGAGTTACTATCAAAGTATTATTCCAAGATTTCTCAAGTTTTTGTCAGTATGCTCATAATGCAAATGCATCCTTAAGACAGTGATGTAATTGTGAGGAAATATGGTAATAATCTACTTCTATGTCAAGCTTTATAAAATTTACATTGTCATGGCAGACCCTGCCTGAGTTTATCCAGCAAACAAGTGACTTTTTCTACTTATTATCTCCTACATCTACCTGTTAATGTCATTGATAGTAACATTTCATAGCTATTTACTTTTCCCAATTGGTGCTTTGCAGGTACCATCATTGGCTGCCTACATATCAGATCAGAAGTATATATATATCTGTATACATATGCTATATATATATGCCTGCTGGTATATAAAAAAAGGTTTGATTAGTAATTTAGCAGCAATCCATTTACAGTGAATGCTGTAAATGAATACTGAACTCTTGTGTTTCTGTTAGCATGAGTAAGAACTGCCCTGGAGAAAGCTGCTAGTTGCTGCATTCCTGGGTGTAACAGATGCTCTAGTGCAGGGGCATAAAAACCCCAAAACTATGGGGGGTTTTATGAATGCCAGTTAAGCCTCTTCCTCATGAAGGCAAACTGACTCAGGTTCCTAGTGCAGATAGCTTTAGATACTCACTAGAAGATTTATGTGACCACAACACACAAAGCTAGATTCTTTTTCCTCAGTTCTAGATTTGTTTGTTTGTTTTTCCTAAGAAGCATTGTAAAGGGACTTACTGTGTACCTATATATATATAAAAAAAAAATCTCTTTAAACTTTCATAACACAAGCACTATTAAGTACTAGCATTTGCTTGCCAATTTCCAGAATAAGAGTTAGATAATATCAGGGTGGGACAGTTGTTATGATCTCTTGAATTCTCATCCAGAGCTTTGGTCCCAGCTGCCAGAGATTCCTGGTGCTCAGCACTGACACATTCATCTTGCGCTTTCACCTCTGGGAGGTCTGTCATTTCATATCAAAGGGAGTGTTACACCCACAGTGTACTTTTTTTTTTTTTTTTTAGGAGGAGAAGGAGAAGCACAATTCATTCAAAACATATTATATTAGAATGGAGGAATAAAGTGAATGGCCTTTTCCTTCTCCTTCATTTGCTATCCAGGTTACTGTACTGCTTAAGCCAGTTTTTCATAGAGGGTCTCTCTTGTCTACATTAGCATTCACTCCCAGATCAATAAGAGCTTCACATACCTTGAAGAATCATGCCCCCTGTTACAAGGGAGGTTTTTTTTTTCCCTTCATCTCTCAGGTAGCACTATATGTTTCAACAGTTCAAGAAGGCTATTTATTTGAAACACAGTTTCTAGATACCATGATTTTTTTTTCATGCTTTAAAAAAAGGAAAAACTGAAAACAACAAATGGAACACTCCCTGGACTCTGCAAGGTTCCAACATGAGAAAGATACTTTTTGCAGGCAATAAGGACATATGATGCTGTAACAGTCACATGGCTAAATCTTCCGATGAACTCTCATGTACCTTTTCCTTAAGCAGAAGAATACTATGTACTTTTATCAGTGACAAGAGGAAGCTTGTCAAAAAGTGTCAGAAAACCATTACAGAGCACTTAAATAGTTCTTTAAGCCTATGGCAGGCAACCAAGAAGCCTCCAACCGGCCAATATACCTTCTGGAGCTCTAGCTGAGTGGCCAGACACCACTTCTGGAAAAACATACTCTAATGCTTGCATCTTTTGCCAAGAAAGGAAATAATAACACAGAATATTACAATAAACTGGAACATCATCACAATATTTCTTACCAAATAGCACTTTATCAAATATAGTAACTGTTGGGAGAGGGAAGATCCTTGTAAAGAAAAAAACAGGAATCACATAGTAATGCTTTCCCCATTGTAAAATGGACTTAGGATTCTCTAGGATACATAGATGATGTTCTCTGTGAGAAAATCTTGCTATTAATTGAAGAAAATAACACACTTTTTTTTTTTTTTTTTTAAATATTAATTCAAGATTTAAACATTGCTACAGCATCCTAGAAGGCAATAGTTCTTAAAATGGTTTACTGTCTGCTTAATACGGATTAAGAAGATGTATTTTGATTTATCAGCTATGTCTTCCCCCTGCAGGAAAATACAGACTCTTTTCACAGAGGTTTGATTCAATCTTTGTAAACTACAGTGACAGATCCTGACAGTGTTCACTGCCAGGGACAGTCAGATGCACCAATAAGGAATTTAATTTTAATGCACCTTGAGGCTTCTGAGAAATGACATTCCCTAGTTCTGAAAAGGCACAGCTAACAATTCTCAGCTCCTCCTCTAAGAGGCTGGAAAACCGTGAAATATACTGCCAATGACACCTTGCTCTGAAGCAGTAGCAGAACTGTGATAGTTCAGTTTTTACAAGAAGACTAGATTGTATTATTTTACTTTTTCATTTTTAATTGGAAGACTATGATATCTTTCAGTTAAATGAAGAACTGAGAGCCATACATATATATACACAATATATATATACATAAATATATATTCACCAAATAAATATGCACATGTGGAAGCCATCTGTGACATCTGGTCTTTTATGTATATGTAGATATAGACACACCACTCCATATATATTTACTCCAAACTTCTCTAAAAAGATCATGATTCTCAAGGGTGCAAATTGCTGAGCTCCATACACCACTAACCCTTCATTAAGAAATCCAGTTCCCACAGAAATACTTTGCAATTCTGCATCTTTAAGTCCAACGTCATGTCTCAGTATCTAACAGGCAATAGCAATCAACAACCATTGTAACGTGGTAGATTTTAAATCCATTTTACACACAGAGAGATAGTATGAGTTGAAGCCTTATTCAAAATTTAGTGTAGTGAATTGTAATCCCTTTACTGACACCAACAGGCACTAGACCAACCAGGGAGCATTTTTTTAACTCAAGGTCACACAGCAAGATGCTACTAAAAAAAGTCCAGAAATTCTTTTTGCACCATACCCTCAGCTTAAAAACTAGCCCAAGATCTAGCTGTAAAGATTATCATCAGGAGAGTAAGTAAATGACAGTTAACAGAGTTTCTCATAACTGTTTCCAGACAATATCTGGTAGTTAGATGGTGGTATGTTTCATGGTGATTTTTTTGATTCACAGCTTCTGATTGCAGATCAACACTCATGAGAACCTCATATAGCTTGCATTAATAATAAATAACAGTCTCTCTCATGTGAATCATTAATCTGGTAATACTCAAGTTTATAGCATTGTTTAACCTTGTTACTTTAGAATTAGTTGAAGATATGGGAAAAATATATTCTCAGTTAAAGGATCCAATCAAGATATGATCATGAACACACCTACATTTACTGTATAATCCCATTATGCCAAATGAAGTCAGAAAATTAAATGACTGTGGAGTCAGCTAAATTCTGGCCTGATAGAATCTTATAAGGAACAATAATCTAAATCACAGGTTCCTAGGCTATTAGGTATGCATTAAAATGGCAAGTAAAGCACTTTCTAATAGCTTCTGGCTATTTAATCATACACAACTAGGTTTCCAAAGTTTAGGTCTTCACCTAAATAAACGTTTCTATTAGCTTTCAAAGAGAAAAAAAATGAAGGAAAATACTGTCCCACTGATAAACAGGAGGTGTGAATTAGTCACCAATAACACTGAAAAGGCAGAGGTTCTCAACACTTTCTTCACCTCTCTCTTTACCAGCACTGGTGGGCCCCATGGCCTTGGGAACAAAAACTCCAGGTCAATGCAAACAGACATAATGTCAGTGCAGGAAGACTTGGTATGTGAACTATTACAGGAGTTTGACAAATTGATGGGCCCAGATGTTATCAGCCTGAAGGTGTTAAGAGAGCTGTCTGACATCATTGTGAGGCTGCTCTGCATAATCTTTGAAAAGTTGCAGAGACTGGGAGACATCCTAGAAGACAGATGATGTCACTCCCATCTACATGCAGGGCTTAAAGGAGGATCCAGAAAATTGTAGGCCTATCAGTCTTACTTCAGTCCCTGGAAGAGTTATAGAAAGAATCCTCCTGGGGGCTATTACAACTCATATGTAGCATGTGACTGGGGAAGGCCAGCATGGACTCACCAGGGGCAAATTGTGATTGACAAGCCTGATAGCCTTCTATGACAAAATAACCTGCTTGGTTGATGTGGGGGGAGCGGTGGACATTTGTCTCTCTGGATTTCTTCAAGGCTTTTAGTGTGGTTTGGTTCCCCACAACCTCCTCCAAGAGAAACTGATGCATTATGGTCTAGCCAAGTGGTCTGTGCAGTGGGTGGGGAACTGGCTGACAGGCTCCACCCTGAAGGTGATGATAAATGGCTCCATTTCAAAATGGCAACCTGTCACAAGTGGGGTTCCCAAGGAATTTGGTCCAATACTGTTTAATGTCTTTATAAGTGATCTGGATGATGAGATGAAGCGTAACCTGATGAAGTCTGCCAATGATACCAAACTCAGTGGGGAAGCAGACAGAAGGGAGCGCCACCCTGCAGGAAGACCTGGATAAGCTGGAAGAATGAGCTAACAAGAACCTTATGAAGTTCAACAAGGACAAGCTGTAAGGGTGGTTCGATAATACTCTGCTCAATGGTCGCCAATAGGGTGATTCATGCAGGCCTGCTGTGGGAACTCACAGGATAGGTATAGAGCTGCCAATGAAAGTTTCTTTTCTTCTTATCAAAGGAGAGCTGTGAGCCTGATGTGGGAACTAACAGGATGGGTACAGAGCTGCCAAGGAAAGTTTCTGTTCTTATCAGAGAGCTGTGAGAGCTGCCAAGGGAG
Source organism: Ceryle rudis (assembly GCA_033439905.1). NCBI lineage: Eukaryota > Metazoa > Chordata > Aves > Coraciiformes > Cerylidae > Ceryle > Ceryle rudis. Next base: position 29,939 of record JAAGNO010007533.1, read on the forward strand.
CTTCTGTTCCTCTATCCGAGGGACCAGCTCTTCTTATAAGAGGAGAGCTGGCAAGACCGCACTGTCCTTGAACAGGATGGTAGAGTTTGTTGCCAAGGATGAGGCAGATGAAGATAAGGAAGGCCTAGTGGGGTAGGGGGGTGCACGACCCCCATACTGGGGGGTGTGGAGCCGCAGAAAGACTAGAGACCAAAAGTGCTGGGTGGGGTTGCCACCTTGAGCCACTGCCTCCTGGCACATACTGGCCATGTGTGCCAGGACTCGGGGGCTCTATAAAAGCTGGAACTCGGGAATGGATGAGCTGAGCTGCATGTATCCTGCCCTCGAGATCGTGTTGTCTCTGCGGGGACGCCCGCGAAGCATGCGTGCCGACCAGCTCCCCTGCACCTGGGGACCATACGTCTGCCTGGTCTGTATCTTAGGGTAAGTAACGCTGCTTTGCTTGCTTCGTAGGAATAATAGTTTTGCCTGCTTTGTA
>JAAGNO010007534.1:3743-19654 GCA_033439905.1 Ceryle rudis
ACTGGTGAGGCCTCACCTCGAGTACTGTGTGCAGTTCTGGGCCCCTCACTTCAGGAAGGATATTGAGGTGCTGGAGCAGGTCCAGAGGAGAGCAACGAGGATGGTGAAGGGACTGGACGGAAAGTCTGATGAGGAGAGGTTGAGGGAGCTGGGGTTGCTCAGCTAGGAGAAAAGGACACTCAAGGGGGACCTTACCAGTCTCTACAACTACCTGAAAGAAAGTTGTAGTCAGGTGAGGATCAGGCTTTTCTCCCAGGCAACCACTGACAGGACGAGAGGGCATGGCCTGAAGCTGCACCAGGGGAGGTTTAGATTGGATCTTAGGAAGCACTTCCTCATGGAAAGGGTGATTACACACTGGAATGGACTGCCCAGGGAGGTGGTGGAGTCGCCAGCCCTGGAGGTGTTTAAGGAAAGATTGGATGTGGCACTTAGTGACATGGTGTAGCTGATGTCATGGTGTTGGGTCATAGGCTGGACTTGATGATCTTGGAGGTCTATTCCAGACTCAGAAATTCTGTAATTCTGTGAGAGGTAAGGCTGGGTCCAGGAAAGATGCTCACTCCTTGATGCCAACAGGTGATTTGTCACTGAATGAAATGGCTGGAAAATTATTTTCATAATCAAAGTATGTGATAAGGTCATTCCTAAACTTCTCGGAACAGTGGTGGTTTTTAAAAAACTCCCAAATATTTCTCTTCCAGTCATCTGGTAGCAAGAGAGGTTCTCTCCCAAACTGCCCAGAGAGAGTAGAGTGGTATAGAGTGGTATAGAACAAAGGCCAAAACCTAAGCCAGATCATGCACAAAAAAGTGGGAAAATATTCTTTGCTAGCCAGAGGGTGCAACATATGATACTACTGTCAGCCTGGAAGCCTCACTTTTGATTAGCTTTGCCAAGCCAAGCCAGTACGGGAGAACCCCATATGCCTCAGAGAGATGCATTATTCAATATATTAATTAGAGGGCTGGCTTTCATCACTGCTTGCTACAAATACCACAAAGAATTACTCTGGGACTGTTACTGACAGGCTGAAATTAATTTGTGTTTGAGTTCACGTGCATCAGGGAGAGACAGAATGAAGTCAGCCCAGGCAGGATACATGAGTCTGCTGTACAGCATTTACAGTTCCAAACACTGGCCTGTGAAACACAGTGATGAAGTTTCAGCATCTTATCTGGTACCAGGTCTTATCTGTTGCATGAAAAGGAAACAGATCCTTCCACCATGCACTGTTCAGACAGACATTGCATTGAGATCCAGTCTTATCTGGAAGAATAAATCTTAACTGGGAGAAATATTCAACAAATTCCTCCTTAGATCTTACTAGTGGTTTGTCTGGTCTGCTCCAGTCTCAAAGACTTCGTCACAAGAGAGTGAGGGGGATTACGAAGTGATACAAGATTAGCAATGGAGGAAATAAGAGAATAGACCGGCCCCTGGGACATACAGAATTCTGATAGATGAGAGACCAAAGCATGAGGATTTTGATGGCTGAAAGACCTAAGTGCAGTACAAAATGTGAGATTTAGTGGTAAGCATTAAATTTAAAACCAATGAACAGAAATATTTCAGCCCTTACTTCCCCAGTCTCAAAAAAACCCGAAACAACAAAAACCCAAACCAAAACAACAATAAAAAGAAAACAAAAATACCAAAACAAACAAAAAACCCCCCCACCACAGACACTACTAGCCACAGTACATTAAAGTCATAAACATGGCTAACATCGCTAATTGTACTGAAATCACAACAAACAACAAATTCTAAAAGTCAGATAGTGTTTATGTAAGGATATCTACAGTTACATTAGTGGAGAAGGGGAAAACCTTCCTTCTGCAAGATACACTGTGTTCCTCAAGCAAAAGGAGGTTAGAATGAAAAATTCCTCTAAGGTAACTTTTTCCAAACCTGCCCTTCCAGAGGCTGTACACCACCTGTTGAAAGGACTCGTTCTGGCCACAATAGCAGCTAGAATTTCAGAGGTGCTATAAGTATTCTGAGTTTGCTATCATGTGGCTCTTTTCTTATGGTTCACTTATTATGTAGTTCATGGGTTTTAAAGGAGAATTTGAAGTATCTTAATTTCCATCCATAATCACACATAACCCTTGTAGCCAGTATGTTTTCCTCTTTTTCTTGCTAAAAGAGTTTTGAATGCAGGGAGCTTGATAGCGTGGCATCCATAAGACTGTAAACACATCTTATTGTCCTGGGAAAGCAGGCAGGAAGGAGAGGAACATCAGACAACAGCAAAGTTAGGCAATAAACATCTTTTAGGTGTCCTTCCAATGCGTCACCTACTGTTTAGAACTTACATAGTACAAAAGACCAGTTGTATCAAACTTCCTTTCTAAAATGAAGTTACTAGTCAGCATAAAATGTAAATATACACCAGAAATTCAAATATCTTTGCTTTTAATCCCAGGTAAACAGAAAACACTCTGTAATAATCCCCCTTTAGTCTACTAGGGTATTTTTTCACCATCTACAAAGATGCTTTCCCAGATCCAACTATTTGTGCCTATCTCTCAGAGATTAGTTGAAAAAAACATGGGCTGTGCTCAGAAATGTGAGTGGTAGTCTGAACATTACACTAACCACAGGCACAAAAAGAAGAGGTGAGGTCTGTGTGGTCCCTATAAAACAGTCCTGAAGGGCTTCCCAGACACAGAAAGTGGAGAATTTTCCCATTCTTAGGGTCAGTTAGGATTTTATACTTTTGGATAGCCGTGAAATCTATCACAATGTCCCTGGAAGAACACTTAGCAATCTGTAGTTAAAAGCCAGGATAGGATCAAGTTTAGAGAAAAAAAAAATGCTCATGGACAAAAGCAAAATGTAAAACTATAAAGATTTATATAACTTACAAAACTTTATCACTTTTGTAAGCTACTAATCACAGTTATGAAGTACATAATAAGCATACTGAACATCTAACTTGGATGGTAGGAAACAATGTCTGCTCTGTTTCACAAAAGATCAAGGAGGGAATAGCAGTTAGGATCTCACTGCGTTGGCTTTATCCAGATACTTTTTTTCAGATTACATTTTCTTCCTACTTTGGGTTTAAAAGCTCATATATTGCAAAATGAGATTTTATTCAAATTTAAAAATCACTTTAAAAAAATCCAAATGATGTCAAACACTCCAGGATGTTCCTCTAATTTTTTGAAACTTTTTCATAATGTTCATGTGCATTCTAAAATATCTTTATTGACCTGAATGTAAACACAGTATCATTCTCGGTGACTGGACAGAGGGAGATACTGCTTAATGGGGTAGGATGTGATGAGATCTCTGAAGAGTTATAGGCAAAACCTCCTTGACAGCATATTTCAAGTGTAGCTTGGAAAAAAGCTGGTCAGGATACTGTAAGAAAGTGTCTTAGCCAGGTCCTTGGAGCTTTATTGAACTGAACTTGAAAACAAAACAAAACCCACAACACTATTTCAGCCAATAAAAATTACCCAAATTGGTATCCAGGTTCTATTTCTATCTCAGTCACTGAATTACTGTGTAATCACAAGCTAGTCAGATATGACCTAATATTTGAATACATTAAATATCTGTAGTGCCAACTGCATTAATTGTAGATGCAAAAATTAAAAAAATAAAATAAAATAAAGGTCTTATTATCATCATGGTGTTGAGATCTTTAATTAACAAATGTGATTTTGCAAGAAAATCTTTCAATATATGCCAAGACCTTTTAAAAAGGTCTCATCTCTCTTGAACTCTTACTACAGACCTTGAGGCTAGAGTTTGAAAATTTTGATCTCAGCCTAGTACAGTTCATGGTTGTGGTGGCTTGAGTAACACATTTCAGGTCTGTTAGCATTCCTCTCTGAGAGAAAAACCTTTCCCTAGGTGTTCTCACCCACAGGGCATGGGAAGCAAGTCCCTTAACACAGGCAAACGAGTCATTACCCACAGGAGCCTCCACTAATAGGTCCCTGTTCAGTTCTTCACATGTGGTTGATGTCAACAGCCACTGGGTATGTGCCTCAGTGATGCTATAGCTGGTGTTATCCATGGCTGCCAAACTAGAATTATTCCTTTTATCCACAGCTCCATGTATGGTATGGTTTTAATTCTGAAAAACTCTAATGCAGGATTACTGAATAGTCAATGTGACATTTACAAGACTATGTTTTCTTAACACTAAACTTGGCTGTAAAAAATCAGGCAATGTTTCCCCAGCACTATGCAATGACACCATCTGGTAGTTAATGATTAGTGGGATTTACAGGAGAGACAGGCACATATTTGACTAACCATTTCATTGCTGGCAAACCAGTCAAGTAAAAGTAACCTTAGCTGTATCCAAAGGTCACTTCTGGATCTGCTGCTATAACAGTCTGTATGGACCCAAATCAGCACCGGGATCAGGAACTATGAGTGCTGTCATACAGATAAGGAAATAAAACCAGACACAAACTTCTACCCAACTGCAGATCCAAACCCAGATCATAAACTTTCAAAATCTTGAGTTACATCCCTTATATTTTACTATGTTAGTGTCAGATATCCAGACCAGCTACAGTCTTAATGAAATTCAAGCTACAAATAAATAGAAATACACTGGCTAAATTTTATCGCTCTTCCTATTCAAAATCTTACTAAAAGGACTGAAAACCTTACCCTCAAGAGATAAAATCTGCTAGCTCAACAATTGTGACAGGAAACTCATAAATCCAAAGCATAGCCTAAGCAGATGCACAGCCTCTTTCCTTCTCCCATTGAAAGCACAGCCTGTTCCCCTCTCCCAATTTTTAATCCATGGAGCTCAAAATAACTGTAGCTGGCATTCACAGATACCAAAACAACTAGAAATCTGGTAGGTTATCACAGGAAGAGGAAAAAAAACATCCAGGGAGACTTGGTGAAGGAATCAGCAATGTATCTGAGAACTGGTGCATGTTGCAACAGTTTTCCTATTTGCAGTTAGAAACACTGCTCCTTGAACCCAGGCTAGTGCATGTCCTACTTTCCTGTTCCTACTGTCTCTCTCCTCCTGCCTTGTTGATTCTTTCTGATTATTTTTCATCACTAACATGTATTTCAGTGTCTTTTACTGACTAGGCTCATCCTGGTGGATGTGTAGGATACATCCTCATCATATAATGCTCCAAACATGCCCATAGCCATCAGAAATGCTGTGCAGATTTCTTCCTCTCTTCCACACTAACAGGGTTTCCCCACTTTGGGGGGAAACTAACAGGGTTTCCCCACCCCCAGGCTTTGACAGAATCACCCGAAGTCCCAGAGATCACGTTAAAAAAGAAATAGGAGAGGAAAAAAACCACCAAAAGCAAAAAAAAAAACACCACGACAACCAAAAAACAAACCACCAACAAAACAGTCCCAGTTCCACCACTTCACATTGCCAAGTGACAGTGGAAGGCGGGAAACATGAAGGAATCCTCTAGCAAAGAGCAGCCTGGGAAGACCCTAAGAAAGGGTACGGGTGTCCCAAGGAATATGGCTCTTTTCCTGCTCAGCAAACACAGGCAGGGCCTCCAAAGACAGATGGATGGGAATGATATTCACAGCCATGTAGACCATTAGCCAGAAAACATAGGTCACCTTGTGGAATTCCATATTTTAAAGCATTAAGCCATAAGATTATAAAAGGACTTCATATGCCACTAAAGAATCTTTTAACTCTCTAGTGCTCCTTAGTATTTTAACCCACTACTGTATCACCTGATATCACAATCACAATATATCACAATATTTGAGTACTTCACCCACTACACCCATCAACAGGAAAAGAAATGCTCTTCTATCCTAGTCTTGCCTAGAAGGTAACAACACAAAGTCAGCTTGAGTCACCCAAAGTGCCATAGAAAAGTTGTGGTCTAGCAAAGCTGAACAAGGTTTGGTGAATGTTACATTAACCGAACTATCCTGACCACGTGCTTACTCCTGTTGTCCCACCACAGGAAAAGGCAGAGGCAGCAAAGCAACTTAAGAACAATTCAAGTCCTCTAAGTTCTAATCTGAACAGCGACAGTATTTAGTCAGCACAGAACACACCATGTGTTTTACAGACAAGGAAGCTTCCCCAACATTTCTACAGTACAGAATATGGACTGTATTTTTTATATCACTCCACATGACAGCACAGGTGTCTAAGTTACAGTGAAATTGAGTAGGGTCCTTAGGAAGCTGCAGAAATGTGTCTTAAAAGACAAGAACTTTGAGTAGGACTTTAACAAACTTTGCACCCATGCTGGTTCCAGTTATCTCAAGCAATTTCACTGTGATGAGTGATCCAGGAATTTCTGCATCACATTAGCGTAAGTTCCTATTTCCAGGATCATAAGTTATTAAAAACTCCGAGGCCAAGGCATGTGGGAGCCAAATTTGGATGCATGTACTCACATCAAGTAACACATTCCGTTCAAGCTCTGTCACTGCCATTAGTGGGTGTAGCTAACAAATGAATCACTACTACAGAAGTAGGGATCTCAGATTCTAGTTTTTATAACTGCGAGTGCCCAGGGGTGAATCTCAGTTCATGCACTGTCCTCTTTTGAGTTAAAGCAGAACAATTCTGTTTAGTGATTTTACTTTTCAGCTAAGTCTTTTCTAACTGCATGTTCTGAAGTTAATGGCATATTTTCCCAGGCAGTGTCTGCTGCTGGCAGTGATAACACCCCATGTTTAGAGTTACTACCAAAGATTGGTATACAGACCAGGGCCACTGATGGATCTTGTGTACCACAGAAAGTACAAGACCACACCTGCAGTGAGGAGCAGACAGGACAGGTGTCTCTAAACTGAGCAGTGAGGTATTCCATCCCCTATACATCATATTCAATATAAATCTATGCTATCACAAGGGTCAAACTTTCTTCTTCAATGGCCAGGGTCCAAGGAGGACTCTGTCCATTCTGCCTTCAATCCTGATCCATGTGTTCCTGAATCCAGTACCAGTCTGCTGCCAAGTCCAGTCAGGGACTTCCCCAATGCCTGCTCCAGAGCATCAGTGGTGATGGTGACATAATTGCCATCAGGGGGTTTGTGTTCAATATTGGTTTTGTATATATATGTATATATTTTATTTTGATATTATTGTTTTCTTTAAAGTTGTTTTAGTTTTCTAATCCATAAGTCTCTCTTCCTTATTCCCTTTCACTTTCCCTTTGGGAAGGGAGAGGGGCTAACAGAGAGCACCTGTTATCGGTCTAGTGGATGACCCTGACCCTAAACCTTGACTTAACACAAATTTTGAGCTGGCTGCAGGAACTGAGGAGAGATGTCCCATTAACTGTGGGACACGTGATATCCATATGAGATGACAACACAAAACTGCAACCCAGTGATTAGCACCAACATCTGGGACTGAGGAAAGATGTTGAAGGCAAGATCCAGGATACAAACCCACAGATCAGAACTGCAGCTTAGGACTTCGGTTGTGTCCGATGGGGAGCCATCACAGACGCCTGCCAGAGTTGCAGCAAAATGCACAGTGACTTGCGTGTCCATGACTAACAGAGGTTGTGCTTACTCTGGTGAAGGAAAATTCAAATCCCAACCTCATGAGTTCTGATGCAATTGTAATTTCCTCCTGGCTTTAAAGTCTCTATATCTGAGCTCTCTTAGGGAAGGTATAATTATTTGGAAAGGTCTTAGAGAGAAAAATAAGACCTCTCCCTGTCAGGCTGGCTGATCTTGTGAACCAGGTGAAGATTATAGTCTTCATCAGCGCATTTACTGCAGCCTGAGAGATGAAAGTCATATGTTGAAGGCAAAAACATTTGACAAAGGCTGTCCCAGACAAAACCAGCTGCATTCAAATCAGATGAAGACTGTCCTATTTGATGAAGAATTCTTACCTGAGCCCCTACTAATAAACAAAGCAAAGCAGCACAGATGTGACTTATCTCTAAATTTGTCACCTTCCTATAATTTTTATTTCACCTTTCCTGGAAATTTTAATTAAGAGGTTTGATAGTGTAATATTTGATAGGCTGATGAACCCCAAGGAGTAGTGGCTTTTGTCCCTATGAAACTTATAGCTACACTCATTTCCTCTCTTCTTCATAGTTTAATAAAATGAAGCCACCAAATTCCTGAGGCTAAAGTGTGCTCCTTTTGTTTCTTTCCCTGTATACATCTCACAAGCCAGAGCTTGTATGGCAGCACTGTGTGGAGCCTTAAAAAGAAAGAAAAGAAATAATAAAAAAATCAGACAGCTAAAAGGAGTTATGATGTTCTCAAATTTCAACACCTCTGACCCCTGAACTATGAATTGGTTCAAAACCCTCTCACTCTGGGAAAAACCCAATTCACTCTCCTAGAAAGTTTATTGTTAATGGGATTTTACTGTTTCTGAGTGGAATAAAGATTTTTAGGTCTATGCCATACAGGTTTTAACCATAGAAGACTGTTTTCTAAGAGAAAGAGACACTTGAAAAAGAAGCATTATATAATGCAGTGTTAAAAAACAACATTCAAAATATGCAGCCAAAAGACTGTATGAAAAATGAGATAGATTGTGGTAAACAATTTACAGGTTTGGGTGTCAAATGAATAAAAGAATATTGCCTTGTCTTCTCTTTCTCTCTAAATTTAATTCTTGGGCCTTCAAACAGTGAAGAGAAGTTTGGAAAAGTAGCATCTGAAGTGGAGGAGCCTGGAGACAGGAACTAAATTTGTTTAATCATCTGCTTTTAAGACACTCTACCAGTTTTGGAGGCTGATGCTTGGGAAATGGAAAGGAAGATAGTCACAAAGCAGATTTTTAGCAAACTGTTTGCAGATCCTGGCCTTTCACCAGTCAGTAGAAGGAAACTGGCTCCTCAGAGCATGATTTAAAGCAGAGTCTGAACCATCCTTTCTCCCAACAGTTGCTTAAGGACACTGGTCAGAGTGGTTGGCTCTGCACAAGACTGTTGTAGGCTAAAGTAGGTCTCTGAAGGGCTGAAGATTAAGAAGTCTAATGATCATACCTTTATCACTGAAGCACCGGGCAGTTTCTCTGTGTTACTGTAAGCAGGTGTATACAAAGAAGCAGGAGTTTTGCAATTATCAAAAGACTTGTATTCATCTGTACAAGACACCAGTTACCAGACAAGAAACGTACAAACAGGGAGACTATAGCACTGCAAGATATGTACAGTGCACTGAGCATATAACATTGATGATGACCAAAAGCAATGGCATACTTAATGTTTGGGTAAAGCAACCAATCCCTTCAAGCTAGATGTCCTTCTCCCCTCCATGACCTGCCCAAAGCAAACAAAGCCTGAGGGCATAACTCACCAGTAAAACCTGTTTGGAGTGACACGCTCATGCATGAGCTGCCATTTTCTTCCAAAGTCCATGGAGCTGTACAGCTGAAAGATAGAGAGATAGAGAAGTATAAACTTTGAGAAAGAAGGGGAAGAACAACTGCTAAATAAAGCATTAAAAACAGCTCAAAGAAAAGAAATGGATTGTCCTGCACTATTATCTATGAGCTCCTCTGCCAGGGAAGGCTAATAACGCAATCCCCTCCCCTCATATTTAACCCCGACTTTGCTCCCGAGACTCAAAAGCAGTCTGGCTCTTCCAAAACCTTTTCAAACATTTTTGTGCTTCCCAATTTCAGTTGTAAAGACATTCACTTCAGCTGTCACATGACAAAACTGGCAGGCCCCCTGGCTTTTTCAGTCCAACAGCAGAGGATGTGATTGATGACATGTACATTTTTAACATAAAATAGAATGAGACGCAAATTAGATTTGTTAACATGACTACGATGTAGTAGGTAGTGACTCTATACTCAAGGTCATGCTGTGATTTGTTTTTATGGTGTGGATTACATCTCTCTTCTGTGAAGGAAAGAAAATTGCTCCTAATTTACAACTTCTATGTTCAGAACAAGGTCTAAATTTTGAGATAAGTTAGAAATCAATCTGCTCATTAGTTAAACATTAAAGATAGTGAAGGGGCTCTTCTTGAAAGCCAAATTGTCAATCTAATGATCATTTTGAGTCTTTCTGGCTAACAAATGGCGCAGCTGTAATGTAACCAAATTTCTATGCAACCCCACACTAAGTTTCAGATGTAAATTCACTTCATAAGTGCTCTGCTCAATAGCACAAACACCATTCTCCATATAATTAGTTTATTATCCACAATCCACTCATCCATAATCAAAGTATATGTAAGCTACTTTTCTCCAACTTTGAGAAAGTTTAGTTCTTCAGAAAAATAAACTTTGAGAAACAATTACTCTGTTTTACAACTAGATCACAGAGCAATAAATAGCAGTCAGTGTTTTGAAGAGGATTGCAAATGAATTCAATCTAAAATAAATTATGGCTTAATAAAATAAGAGTTGATTGCAGGCTAAGGAGGTAGATAATAGAGCTGAAAAACTTAAATTTTTGTAACATCCAAATTTAGGTGCTTAATGGGAAAATGATATTTGAGTAAAGGTTCTGCATGTGATTTAAAGTTTTAACCAGAGGCAGGTCCATGTTCAGATTAGAAGGGTTCACAACCTAGTAATGTGTAGTATGGCACAGCTATGATGGATGGCTAAGTGTTACTGGGAAGATAAACTATATACACTTGCACTGAATATTAACGTTACTTGAATGGGCAGTATCTCTGACCATAGAGATCCAGCAGAAACATCAGAACTGGACCATAGCACAACTTACAAAGGTGATTGGAAAGAGCTGTTTGAAAGTATCCAAAGCCTGAGACATCTGATTAATTCTTACTATGTTTGTACTCAATTACATAACAAACCTTCTGTATAGCTAGCACAAGCAAACTCAAAAACTGAAATTCAGACCCCATCAAGTCTCTAATGCAACCAGTATGTGTAAAGACAACAACAAATGCATTTATGCCAAAGGGAAGTCCAGTTTCTGCCAATCACAGCTCAAGCTGCCAGTAAATAAAGCACATCGGGGAAAAGAGCTGGAAGCAGGCATCCTCCAGTGTTCATGTCAAAATAGGCTCAAATTATGTAGACTTCACTCTAACCAACATCACAATGCTCATGGTAAGAAATATTAGGAAAGATTTTCTGCCCCATGTTCTTCAGGAGATCAGGCATGATCTGAATATTCTGATTTGGCTGTATTTCTTTGGCACTGTCATTAGATAAGGTAAGATACTGCACTAAAAGCCCACACTATCTGGGCTTCCTTTGTTTTTCTGGTCAACCAATCACAGTTAAAGTCTAAAAACATACATTAGAGAATCCTCTGACCCCAAATGAATTATCTATAGATACAAAATAAAGCATTACTCATCTTTTTTAATTAAAGGAACCAGGAAAAGAAAATTCCATCTTGAAATTTGGGGACAGGCTTATGAAATCAACATCAATATTAAGATAATTACCTTCCAAAGGAACATCCAGATTTTTAGAAACAATAATTGAAAATCCACACTCCAGGAGTCAAAACTCTACAGTGCTACAAAATTCTGCCTTGACTTTGGCATGGTGCCTGCAAGCAATATTCCTTGAGTCACTTGACATGGTTTTACACATACAAGGGCCTCTGCACACAGACTGAGTAGCATCAGTTGCATTAAAGAACCTGGCTATCCTTTCCATGCCCTGACTGCAGGTAGGACTTGCAGTTTGAGCCACTGTGACATAAAAATCACAGGCTCCAAGCACTTTAGCCTCAATAAACTTCAGTTCATAAGCAAGTGCTTGTGGGGGGGACAAGGGGAACAAGTATCCTTATTGTAAACTGCAATGGATTAACCATTCTCACCATCAGAGGAAAGAATCAGCAAAATATATCCATTTCCTTAGATTCTCTTTCATCTTTTGCCTCTATCATTTTCTTTTCTTTTGCAGCTGCATAACAGTAGTAGCTGCATATAGCTCAGTAGCATGAAGAACAATCTCTTTCCAACCACTCATCTCTCCCACAACATCTCATTCAGGGAGCATCCCTCTCTCTATCAAGTTAAAAACCAGACTCCAGCTACTGACTAGTTTTTTCCTCCCTTCTTTCTATTATAGCTCAAACTGACTGATGGTAGAAGGATTAAATTGAACTTGCAGCCTTTAGGTGACTTCAGATAAAGAGATAAGGAGGATACTACTCCTTTCAAGAAGTTTTATTTATTTATTCACTTACTTATTCTAGGGGTTCATTCTGAATTTTAACCAGATGATTGAGTTTTAAAGCTCTGACAGAACAAATTCCAGATATGTGTCTGTCCCAGTTCACTTTTATAGCATTATTTACAGATGTAAATGTAAAGGTTAATATTGAATTATTAAATAAAACATACAATAAAGAGTTTTCTAGTATGCATTAAAACTGAATATATATGTATACATTCTGTTCATCTCCCTTCCTGGGAGAAAAGATATTTTTAGAAGTGACACTTTAGTGGCAAGTACAGCAGATTTCAATAGATATTAATTTGCCCCAAGGCTGAATACTAAGCAAAGGGAAGAAATGAGGTTTGTTTTGTGACAAGGTTTTGCATTTATAAAACTCTGCTCCGCCTATTTAGTGACAATCTCTGGCATTTACATCTCCCAGAGCACTCCAACACATTGGTTAAGAGGGATGGACTTCACTGTAACGTGAGGGTATGCCCTTTCTGCAACCTCCTTGTGCTATTTGACTTGCTCTGATGTATGAAAAATTAAGATCATTATTGGTCTTTATGTTCATATGGGCTTGTCTTATGCCTTGACACAACTAAAGAGTGGCATGCAGAGGACTTGACTAAGGAGCAATTCAGAAGCAGTACCAAAACAGGAGGACAAAGACCTGGCTCAAAGCAAAGGTGACAATACTTATTTTTTAACATGAAAATGTACTCAGAATCCTGCATCTACCACTGAAGCACCTCAGTAAACACAGTCACAGCACTTGGCCAATCCCAGCAACCTCTGCACATATTTGAGTGGACAAGTCCCATGAGCCTCCCAAAAACTGAAGTGCTTTTGAGAACATCACACAATGTTTGAATTCCCTACTGAGCCCATCTAAAAGATCCTTATGAATCTCATATACCCTTCCAGCAGGCAACAGGGGGTTTTACTAGGCATGACCCTAAAACTCCTGCTTGCCTGCAGACTGGCAGGTGACACTGCCACAGGGCAGACGGGATTCAGGTAGATGAAGGGGCCAGCACTGTGTGTCAAATAAATATACCTTTCAATGTGCTCTCAGACCTGATGAAGCACCTAAAGTATTACCCTGAAAAGTAACATCCCAGTCACTAGCAGGATTGAAGAGCAGTTCTGCTTTCACACCTGGCTTTATGGTCATCCCAGCTCAGCAGTAGAGGTGCAATCTTTGAGGATGGGTACTAAGCACTGGGGAAAATCTGCCTATGCTCAGACACCTAGTTAGACCTACTATTAAAGAAAGAAAAGGCCATACCATCCAGAAGGCAAATAGCAAATATCTATCCAAACAGCATCATGGTACTCCACAATCCAGGATCATAGCACCAGACATATCACATCTACCAACATAGCCCTGCGTTTTACCAAGAACACACAATCTGTGCAAGGCAGCCCAAGTGATACACCACTTTATTTCACCACAGGTTAGAATGTTAACTCATGCTTGTCTTGCTCAGCACCACTCTGGAACATATGAATATTACACACCACAGGCAGAATACTGCTTCTTGAAACTCTAAGAGCACTTGCAACATTTTCTTTAATACCATCATTGTTTCATAGATAAGCAGCAAGTCCCTTAAAGAGAGAGATTTGTCCCTGGTGTCAGATTCTATGCCACAAACACGTGCCAGAAACAGTCAGAACTACAGAGCTGGAAAAGAAGGGAGTTATACACACATGCATGCACACACAGTGTTGCATATGAAAAATGTCTCTGTGCTGTTGCAATTCTCCAGTACAAATTCTCAGGGTGACACAACCTGCTGGCTTGCTTGGATGACCTTGTTTGGGACTGAGGAAATGCTTTTTGGTTGTTTTATTTTCCCAATGAGAGCTAGCAAGAAAATACAAAAGGATGATTTTACTGAAGCAGTTGAGCTTCTCAGAACTGAAGCAGAGTAAGAAACTAGCCTGCTCAAATTCCACTTATGGAGAGAGGGGAGAAGAGCATTAAAGGAAAAACATGGAAATTACAGGGAGAGACTCACACCCCTGATGTTAGTCATCCATGTTCAAGCTAGACACCAAAGCTCATTTGTTGATAGGCAAGAAAGAGGCTTGAAACAGGCACTTCTAAAGCATAATTCCCAAACTAAGATACACGTCTAAATTTGCTTACTATTCCTGCCCTAGAAGCCTCCACTTCTCTCCATGGACACTAAAAAATGTCCACAGTGACTAGTGCAAAAGAAGATGACCCAACCATAGACAGATGATTTAGCTGAGATAGACTTCATGTTAGGTACCCTGTTCCCACGTTGACCTACTTGGTCTTCATGAAGGAAGCAGGTAGAAGACTAAAGATTCAGGATAAGCTGAAGAAAGGCCAAGTATACAACAGCCTGGGCACATTTTACCACAGCAAGAACAACACTAAAGATGTCATGTTTCGATTGAGAAGCAACAGAAAACAGACTAAAGAAATTCAGGGAGCTTTGATATTCATAGACTTTTGTGCCCAAATACAGAAGAAGAATTAGGGCATCAGGAACATACAGAAAAAGCTTATATCTAAATGAAATCAAATTTTTGTTGCTATGAAATCAGGTCCATTGGCCTGAGCAAACATCTGGTGACAATCTCAATAGTTTCCTGTCTGCCAGACAGCCCTGGAGGGCAAATAATGGTGTCAGATAAAGTGAGGCACAGACAGACTATATGCTCCTCAAAGAACAATTCATTTTTTATGCACAAAATTATACTTGCCCTAGACAATACATCCAGCTGATGATAGAAAGATGTATTCACATTAATCGAGCAGAGTGAGCATCACCATAGTGGTAATTACTAGGCAGCAGCTGACACATGGCAACATGATGGAGGAGGAGGGGCAGATTAGCCTGGCCTGCCGCATCCTCAGAAGAGCATGATCCCAAGCAGTACCTTGGACTGCTTACATGAAAAGATGGCTCTGATCCCAGAAAAGCACAAAAGCAAACTAACACCTTCTCAGCCAGAGCTGGTGGGAAAAATCTACAAGATGTGTGGAGGGTTCCTGCCAAAAAAAAAAAAAAAAAAAAAAAAAAAAAAAAAAAAAAAAAAAAAAGTCAAACTGGGACAGAAGAAAAATAAAATTAGGTCAACATTTCTGTAGGAAATTGGACTGCTTACAAGCAGTCTGCAAAGAGTAACTCAGAAAAGCAAGTCTGTTGCAGGATCTTAACAGTTCTCTATAGATGGAAAATTACCACAATTACTGGGAAAAAAAATTAAAGTCTCTGAAACTGAGAAAACATTGTAAACTAAGAAAAAGTTGCAAACCACTCAGAAAATTGCAAGGTGTGTCTTTTCTCTATACTTTTGTGTTACAGATGAAATCACAAAAGGAGAAGTTGCCATCATTAACATGTCAGAAAGTTTATTCCTAGAAGAAAAATGAACTGGAAGAAAAAAACTCATGATACTTCTCAGCCTTGAGCATACAGAACAGAGAAGCCATGTCTGACAACTGCCAGAAAAGATCCAGCACATGGAAGAAGAGAGCCATATGCAACAAATTCAACCCGCAGTGAAAATGTTTCTGGAGATAACAACATCAACAATTTTTATAAAGGCACACTGGTCAGCTGAGTACTGCAGGAGAAGTATTTTGTAAGATCTTGGAACAATAAATGGAAGGTCTTCACTTCACACTTCACCTACTGCATAGAAAGATCTCTTTTCCTCACAGAAAACCATAAAAAAAAAAAAAGGAAAAAAAAAGGAAGAAGGAAAGAAGGGAAAAGGAAAGAAGGGAAAAGGAAAGAAGGGAAAAGGAAAGAAGGGAAAAGGAAAGAAGGGAAAA
>JAAGNO010007534.1:19754-31551 GCA_033439905.1 Ceryle rudis
GAAAGAAAAAGGAAAGAAGAAAAAAGGAAAGAAGGAAAAAGGAAAGAAGGGAAAAGGAAAAAAAAGAAAAAAAAAATTAAAAAAAAAAATAAAAAAGAAAAAAAGTGGGTCTGCACCATAGGAGAGAATTGCTCCAGCATGTGAAAGAATATGAGTAATAACTGCATTTCTCCTTGGTTTTTTTTTTTTATATATTTCTTTCATTTAACTCTAAAATAACACCTATCTCTACTCAGCCACTGTGACACTGCCCCTGACAGTCATATCCATCTAGTTACCATGCTCTCTACTACTTGAATTTAGCACTGAAATTCCAAGCCACCGAAGTATTCTTTCTTTTTTTCCTGTTTTGTTGTTTCATTATTTGAAAATGGTACCTTTTTCATTCAGCATTAGCTGAATTCCTGAGACACTAAATATACAAATAGTAATCAGGTCCCCAGATCCCCAAGGAATTCAAGGTGGGACTGTAAACTCCCAAATAGCCAAGACTGACCCAAAGATTTCCAACCAACACCCACAACACAGAAGCCTTTTCCTCTTATTAATTTTTCCATTTGAAGTTGCTGTAAAATTGCAGTTTTCATCCTCCTTATAGCCTCACATGCTAAATCCACTTGTGGAGACACCCTATAACAATCCTGAAGCCACCAGTTGCCCTCAGGCACTAAGCATGGTCTGCCAGTGGGAGCAGAGCAGACTGCAAAGCCTCACCACAGCAGACCAACAAAAAAAAAGTTCATAAAATCATAGAAAGTTTTTTGGTTGGAAGAGACCTTTAAAGGTCACCTAGCCCAACCCCCCCCCTGCAGTAAGGAGGGACATCTTTACATCAGGTTGCTCAGAGCCCCATCCAACCTGACTTTGTTTCCAGGGATGAAGCTTCTACCACCTCTCTGGACAACCTGTACCAGTGTTTCACCAGCCTCATTGTAAAAAATGTCTTCCTTATATCTAGACTAAATTTACCCTCTTCTACTTTAAAACCATTACTCCTCTTTCTGCTACAACAGGCCCTGATAAAAAGATTGTCCCCACCCTTCTTATAGGGGCCCTTTAAGTACTGAAACTCTGCAATAAGTTTTCCCCAGAACCTTCTCTTCTCCAGGCCAAATAATCTCAACTCTCTCAGCCTTTCTTCATAACAGAGATGTTCCAGCCCTCTGACCATCTCTGTGGCCTCTTCTGGACTCATTCCAACAGGTCAACATCTCTCTTGTGCTGAGTATTCCAGAGCTGGATATGGGACTCCAGGTGAGGTAGGTCTCACCAGAATGGAGCAGAGGGGCAGAATGGCCTCCCTCAATCTGCTGGACATGCTTCTTTTGATGCAGCCCAGAATATGGTTGGGCCTTCTGGTCTGGGAGCACACATTGCCAATTAATATCCAGCTTTTCATCCACCAGCACTCCCAAGTCCTTCTGCTCAGGGCTGATCTCAATCTCTTCATACACCAGCCTGTATTAATACTGGGGGTTGCCCTGACCCAAGTGTAGGACCTGGCACATGGCCTTGTTGAACCTCATGAGGTTCACCTAGGCCCACTTTTCAAGCTTGTCCAGGTCCATCCAGATGGCATTGTGTTCCTCTGGTGAGTCAATTGCACCACTCAGCTTGCTGTCATCTATAAACTTGCTGAGGGTGCACTTAATGAAGTAACAAGAATTGAGAAGAACTGGATAAGAAGACAGACAGGGTAGATTTGGTGTAGCCATGAAGAAAGCAGTTGGTACTACAGAAACATATCTTGCTTCGACATCATATCTTCCATCTTACCTTCCTCACCTATCTTCTATCCTTCCTTCTTTGAGGACAGAGGGATATCTCTCCCTTTCACAGTGCCAGTGTAATGTTTAAGTTGAGTAGCCTATGCAGCCCTCTTTCTCAGCTTCTCATGTGAGGCAGGACATGTTACTTGCAGTATAACCAGGACAGCACTCAGATTAATGTGCTTCAGTTGGGTGTCTGAAACAACTAGGAGCAATGCTTGCATTGGAAGGGGCTTTATTAATTACAGTAGGAAAGGCTATATTCAAATGGAGATGCAGACCCTTCCTTTAATTCCTCTGTTCAACCATTCCCCTCAGTCTTGGCTTTACTGAGACACCTCTGGAGTGTCAAGCAGTTACCATCAGGGGACACAAAGACTAATGTCACCTTCAAGCTGACTACCAACGCACAAACAATATATCATGTATCCTTCTTTCTTTTACCTCCTCCCAGGGAAGTACCTGTCTTTGCCATCTTGCTTTGCTGGGGCTCCAGAGGAACCAAGATCAGAATCTTGGAAGTGTTTCGGGAGTTTTAGAGAAGAGAAAGAAGAGCTTCTCACTCTATTCTCTTGCCACAAGCTTCTAGAAATGACAATTCAGGTAAGGCATCCTTGACAACTCCATACTAAAGAACCTAAAAATAAATCCTGCTTCTTGAGCCAAAAGATGTGTGTAACAGCTGGTGGAACTGAGCTTGGGAGAAAGAATTCTACTAGCACCGTATTTATGGGCTTTGTTTACACAGAGTTGTAAAAACTAGTCATTGTAATGAAAACAAATGGGCCACTTTATCGCTCTGCTTTGATTTCCTTTCCAGGTGATTAAAGGCAGCATCAAGAGACTTCATTACAGCCCAAGGTTCCTCTCTAGCATGGTACAGACAGACTGTCTTGGGCATAGAAAGAGAACGTGTCCACAGACCACTGCATGTCTGAGACTCGCCAGAGCTACTTATTTTCACACAGGTGTTGTACAGCAAAAGGAGCAATGGAAACAGACTATTTTGATGGGAAACTGGTCTAGACAAAAAATATATAATAAATGCATTTCCATTACCTGTGTCATACAGAGAAGAAAAGAAGATACCAGAAGCTGGGAAGTTCTCTTTGCACTTTAAAACCTAATACTGAAGTATTTCACATGCTGGCTGGCAAAAATAGGTCTTGAGACAAAAAGAAACAGACTCTACCCCACTATTAAAAGAAACTGGTCAGGGATCTTCTGTACATAGCTCAAACACTTTGGAGATGTTTGACTTCACGTTGTGATTGTATAGCTCAACCCAGAAGTGGTTTATAAAGAAACCAGGTAGGTTAAGACAATGCACTGATGTCACATTTTAGAGTTTGACAGTTTAAAAAGATAAAATAAAATAATGGTTTCACCTGATGGGGCCACTCACAGCAGTGCAGTTTGCTTAAATCTGATGCTCAAAGCAAGACTTGCCTCTCTCTGATTCTCCACTTCATCTCCAAAAAAAAGAGGAATGTGGATTAAACTGGTGAAAAAAAAGTTCACTCGGGAAACTTCACATTTCCATTTCTCTTATGGCTGATGGGTACCGAACATATGTAGTCAAAAAAAATTGCCATTTCTACTGAGATCACATGATAACTTTTGCTTTTCTACTGCACAAGTAGTTTGTAATGGAACACGAAGTCCAGATACAGCTGCAACAGGAGCAGTGATATAAATGAGTACCATTAAATAACTTAAGGCATGCTTCAATCCTGGGTGAAAAACAGCCCCTCTCTTTCCCACTTTCTCCCCACCTCCAGAAATGCTGGAGTGGCTCAGAACTGAGAAGGAAAGTATTACTTTCAGATTTTTTTCTTAAACTGAAAATCTGGGGAAAAATAACATGTTCACTTTGGTCAGTGAAAACACCTATCTATCATCTCTAAATAATTTAGCTTTAGGAACTTGTAAAAGATTCTATAAATAGAAATGCTATTTTGAGGGAAGGCTAGCTTTCTTGATTGCTTGTTTACTCCTTTCTTCCTGACATTTTAAGCACTTCAAAAATCAGACCCAGAGTCTAGGAGAGGGCTAAAGTTGAGCAATATATTGCCACCAACTCTCTGCTGATGAGTGTTTTGTTAACAAGCCTTACTGAAAACTAAGTGCATGAAAGGGGGAAAAAAAAAAAAACAAACCAGAAACCAAAAAACCCAACCTTCCAGAGTCTGATAACAGACTGAAACATAACAGAAACAGACAAGGCAAACAACGTGCATGCAGGGGGATGCTTTTGCACATCAGCGATGCAGAGTAGAGAGTGAGACTAGACACAGAAAGGGGCAGGGATGCAGAATGAGGAAAGGAGGGACAATACTGGTACTGGAGATCAGAATGGGATGGACATGGCAGAGCTGCCTCCTGCTACCAGGGTCTACAAGGTGTACCAGGAGACATCTTTACCCAGTACTTCTTCCACTGGCATCCAATAGGCTCAGCCAGAGGCAGAGGAGGGTTGCAGGTTTTTTATGTTGTCCCCTGCTGATGCTTCACTCCCTTTTTCCCTAAGATCAGCTCTTTAACAGTGACAAAAGACTGAATCAGCTCTAATGGCTGCTGACTTTTCTCCCTCTGAGCTGGTCTGGTCCCTTTGCCCAGATTCTTCTCAGCTTAAAAATCATCAGGCAGTTTTTGAGCTGAGGTCTGTGCTAACTGGATCCACCAACCACAAGGATATAGTCAATGGGGCCGTGCAGGTCAGCCTGCACCAAGGAGCTCTGTGCACTCCCAGCCTAAGAGTAAAAACTTGTTTACTCTTGAGGCCTTCACACTGCAGAAGTCTAGAAGCCCCTCCTTACATTCTGTCAATGCATATACTCCAAAACTTTAACAATAAGGGGAAATAAATGGGAACCACATGTCTAATGGGAAGATTTTTCATTCAAATGTGCTTTATTGTGTGATGTATGCCTTTAATTATAGTGCAAGCGTCTGGGTACATTCGTTGCTATTACAGATCAATCTTTCATGTTTATTGAGCATAAGACTACAACAGGCAAAGCAGGAAAGACTCAGACATTAGCCAGAGTAGGACATAAAGCTACAGTCAGATGCTTGGCTCTCCCTCTCCTCCTTCCTTTATAAACCCTGTGGCACTATCTGTAGGGCATCTGCTATATTACACTGAATAGGATTTAATGGAAGAGGGTTTTTTCCAGACTAGTGAAAGAAAGATTTCACACGACCAAATCACCTTACAAATTCATATAAGATTTTGCTGTGTTATTTCTGAATGTGGAAATCCTAACAGTTCTGAAAGCATATATATGGGCAATATTGAAAAGGGCTTTAAACTGCATTTAAAACAGTATTTTATGCTGAGATGTAATTGTTGCTCATGTAAAAAAATTTACATGGCTTGAAGTAAATAAATAAATATTATTTTGGGCTTAAGCAGAACACATCATTTGGGCAAAATTAAAGCAATGTATTTTGCTCCAGGTTAAATCATATGTTAACACACACACACTCCTGACACCCAATTCAGCTTCATCTTTTCATTCATCAGCGCTGTCACAAGCAAGAGAGTTCTCAAGCTAGTGACCCACCACACTGCAGACACTGAGCAGACATGCACCTCAAACAGGTGCAAATGCTGTAAAGCAAAGCTGCTCCCATTCTTGTACCATCTTCTGCATGCTTTGTTTTAGGCCATCTTCACTACCACACAGTTGTCATATGCTGTCCTATAATAAATCAAAATAACTAGAATTTAAAATTGAATGGCCTGTACGTCTTGATTCACTAGATACCTCAAGTGCCAAAGCAAGCCTGCCTCTGCAAGCTTGAGCATATAAAAATAATATAATACAATATGAGAAACTCAGAGTTCCTTTCAGCCTTACTCTCCAACTTCCCAGTCAGCTCTCGTCTCCACCAGGGCCTTTGCTAACTGGAAGATGTTCTCCACAGTACTGCTCTTACTATAACACTCTTAAAATCTTGTGGGGTAATTCAGTCCAGCTCCAGTTCACCAGATTTCTTATTGGTCAGCTTTTTGGTAATCCATATATCGACAACAAGCAACTACTGAAGGGAAAAGTAGAGGCTGCTTACACAGGCACTTATCTCTACACACGCACACACACACAGACACAGAGCCAAGACACAGATCATATAGAATCATGGAATCACAGAATGGCTTGGCTTTGAAGGAACTCCAAAGATCATCTAGCTCCAAGCCCCTTGCCACGGGCAGGGATACCTCTAACTAGATCAGGTTGCACAAGGCCCCATCTAACATGGTTTTGAATACATCCAGTGATGAAGTAGAGGGGTGTTTCAAATCTGGGAAGCTCCAGAGGGAACATCCTTTCCTTCATTCTGAACATGAAAGGCAAGAGATGGTGCCCTCCCCATACTTCACAGGGATTCAGTTCATCCTGATCCAAAGGTACTGGGGAGACTGACAATACCACCCAAAACCAGCACAAAGGGCAGCATACAGATGTTTACAGGCAAAACCCAAGTGAACAGCATCATTGTAAATGCCAGCCACCATCAGGAACAATTTAGCTTGACAGTTGTAGCAGAAACTGTCACCGCACTGAGGCATCATTGCCAGAAAAATCGCCAAATGAGAAACTCGCATGTTTCAGGGATCCCCTAAGGCTGCTGGGCATACACCATTTACCCTGTCATCTCTGATTCATCCATCACCCAGTTCCTGCTATCAAACAGTGAAAAACTACCTTCGGAATAAATGAATCTGCAATTGCAGATGATGCAAGAAAATGGAAACTCTTATCTAACCTGTCTCAGCAGCTCTCTAGGTTTCAATATATTCTGTGGTGTCTATATATTTAAGCTATTTATCCTATTTAATCCAAAATCAACGTACCCTCAATCCACCTTATGGAGCAGGGTGAAGAAAAAATGCCCCCACAAGAAAAGTAAAACAACAATAAGCAAACCTGATCCAAGGCAACAACTTCAGTCAACAAATCACCAAATATCTATAATGTAACTTTCATTCCTTAAATTAACTAATGAACACAGTGATGGTGCAGCATAATTCATAAGATAAGGAAAGGTTGCAGAGGAAAAATAAAGCAGCCTTCTCCATGTTGTCATTAGAGGAAAAAAAAGCCCACAACTCATCTGGCTAGGGAACATTGGACTCAGTTTTGCAGCAGAACCTTCAGGTTTGTCACATTTGTACTATTGGGTATGTGTGCCTAACTTTTGTGGACTTGCACCATGATCCAAGGAAATCCGCTGGCCTGAAGCAAGTGCTGTTTTAATCACAGGACAAAAACAGAGTTCTGTTTGGCAGCAGAACTTTTGATTACATTACTGTTCTCTTACTATATGGCAGGAAAGGCCCCTTGGGTACAGTATATTCTGCTAATGTGTTATTTGTACGTGCTGTAATCACTTGAACACAAGTATAAAATGCTACCAAATCTACATTCAGATGGTTTATGAGCCTCTGGCAGAAATAAGCTGCCCAAGGTAGGAGGCTGTGGGAAGGATCAAGTTTTCCTCCATTTGCACTACAGAATCCCAAAGATTTTCTATAAAGCTTTAAGTTTTGTCATTTTTTTAGCAATTGTCCTACTCTCTAAAATAACACCCTTCATTTTGGTGCCTTTTACCATACCCACAATACTTTGGGTGTACCAAAATTTCACTGCATCATGCCCAAACATTCATTTTATAGCCACCCATGGTCCTATAAATATCAATTGAAAACCAACCCGAAGAATTTTATTATACTGGATGAACTTTTTGGAACCGACACAAAACTATTGGGACTTCTACTGGAAAAATTCAAACATGCACACAAGCATATGCACACCCCATACGAACAGGCCACCAGTCTGCCTCCAGACAACTTACTATATGGAAGACCAGGGTGAACTACGCACCAAAACACAACTGAAGATGTGCAGCATTTGCAATGATGAATAAAGATCTCTCTTAGAAGCATAAATGGCCTGCAGCAGAACAGTGCTAGAATGAGGACATTATGAAAATATTGGCTTTATTGCTTATTTTATTTTTTTAAAGATAAAGCTTCTAGTTTTATTAACTGTGAGGAAGCATTTGAAAAACATGATTCTCAACCTTTCCTTAGTCACAGAAGCATCAAGAGAAATATAAGAGGGGACAACTGAAATTACTTAAACACCTTCCTGATTTTTTTCTCTGCCAAACTCATGACTTTGAAGGGACCAGTTCATGACATCTAAAAGTTTGGGATAGCTAGTTCTGAGGTACTAGACCAGAAGTCAAGGTACTGGCCTCCTTTTTTACCACTGAAGCAATGAGCATGAAAAGCTGAAACACACACTGGGTTACCATTGAACATATGGGACCTTTGAATCATCAGTGTCTACTGTAGGGACAAAGGACTTACAGCTGTTCCTCTGGCACATTTATTCCTTAGAATAATATCAATTACATTCAGTTTATATAAGAAGGAAAAGAAGGAGGATAAAAAAACCCACCAAACAAAAAAGGTGAATTTTCATATGTCAAGATTGCACAATGGAGACAAATAGTTGCCTTAGCATAAGTGATAGCTAGCACACAAGCAGATGAGCTCAGGAACTCTGAATCTTTCAGCAGGCAGATTTTAGGGAAAAAATACAACCCTGTACACAGGAAGGAGTAAATAACATATATCTTGTTTTCTGTAGGAATTAATACCATACATGTTTTCAGACCAGATCCTCTAGAGATGTAAATCAGCAGTTCCCTGCTAAAATCAATGGACTCACAGTGAATTTCAGCTGCTACATATATGACTGCACACGTTTTGTAAACCAGCTCAGGTGTGCTATTAGAACAGAACACGGTTCATCTCCCCACTGAAACCAAACACTCAAGGCAAGGATGGTTTATAGTGAACTCAAAATCAGGAGAGACAGGCAGAGAGAAAGAAACCTATTTGCAAAGGGCAATCTGAGACAAAACTAGGGCCACATACCAGCTTCCAATAGTACAGAAATCTGTTTCTGTATTGGGTCTAACTGAGCTGGAGTTAATTTTCCCAAAAGCAGCCTTCCCAGTGCTGTGCTTTGAGTTGAGAGCTGGAAAGGTGCTGATAACACACCAATATTGTGGCTGCTGCTGGGCTGGGCTCGCACAGCACCAAGGCTTTTTTTCAATGTTCCCCCCACAGGGGGATAGGGTAGACAAGATCTTGGGAGGAGACACGACTGGGACAGATGAGCCAAACTAACCAAAGGTATATTCCATACCATATAACGTCAGCTGAACTATAAAAGCTAGAAAAAGGAGGGGCAGGCAGCGGGGGGGCATGGGCATCAGCTTGTCCTCCGGAACAAGTGCTACACATTTGGAGCCCTGATGCCTGAAAAGAACCAGACATCACCTGCTGATGGGAAGTAGAGATTAAATCTTTGCTTTCTTTCGCTTCTGATTGGCATTGCTTTACTTCTTTATTAAACTGCTTTTCTCTCAGCCTATGAGTTTCATCTTATTTTTCTCCCCCCTGTTTCAGCTGAGAGGAGGGGGCAAATTGATAGACTGGCTTGGTGGGCACCTGATATCCAGGCAAGGTCAAACCATCACAGTTTCACCCAATAGTCACTAAATTATTTGAAATTAAATGTATGAGCTTTTCAGTGCTGTGCTACAACATAAAAGAATTTCCCTCTCTGCCCTGTGGCACATTTGCAACTACTGCACCTGCTGATCTGAAATTCCCATATGGGGTCTTCACCTCAACTATGCTGGAAGTTCTGCCACAGTCTGAAGCCCATGGAGAGATGAAGTTGCAAGTAGGGAACTCCTGTAGCATTTCTACAGGGCCATATGGGCCAGTGGAAAGGAAAACACAACATGATTTAGGAAGTCTTTGTTGATGTTGCGGCTCTGTCACAGGCTAGCAGGCCAATCTTGCTTAGCCCACTTCCGCTGCTTCAATTTCCCTTCAGCCACTCTTACGGCCTCAACTCTGTCTCTCTATTGGCAACCATCAAGCTCTGATTTCCGAGCCATATAAATACCCCTTGTGTAACAGTGGTTGGTAACATGACCAGGACAAGACTGGAACTGCTGGGTAAACCAGACAATTCCTTCAGGTCATGGCATGAAGAGACCTACTAAGAATTGCATGGTGCAAAAATCACCAGGGCATCCTGGGATTTACAAAATCTAGTTATGCTTCACAGAAGAGTGGTGGAGATAAAATGTCAGCTTCTGCCTACTCCTTTTCTGGAGTTTCTCTTTCTTTGGTTCTCAGATACACATCTCTCAGCTGTATAAAAAGATTTTGCTAATATACTGGTAGAGATAAGATAAACTGTGTCCTGTTAAACAGATGTGACATGATCAGCAGGAAAGCACTATGCAGATATTGTCATTGTAGCAATAGACTTCCATTGAAATCAAGTCACAGATACTCTGTGTGGTCTAAGGCCAGCCTGATGACCTGACTGAGGTCTGCACATCCTCAATTACAATAGAAAGCATAGCTACAAGAGCAGATAGAAGTGAATCAGTGGCAAAGACTCTGGTCCTTGTGTCTGCCAACTACAGCCAAGGCTCTGCATCAGGATCAGGACTGTATGTTTCTAAAGGTTCCCATCTGTGGATGTTTCATGTAGCCCTCTTCTCTAGTACTAGTGCTTTTTTCAGGTTCTGTAAATATGCCAGAGCTTCTGCAGCTGCTAATAGGAAGCTGAAATACCCCTGCCTTAGGGGCAGAACTGAGAATACCAGGGACAGCCTGGTATTCCCAGGCCTGTTTTTCCCACTCCTGACTGTGACCTCCCAGTCTGGGACACAGAAATGTACCCTACAGAAAGCACCCTCACAGACTGTCCCAGTTCTTGGTTGCTGACAACATAACAAATACGCATGTGAAGGTGGTTGCATGAAGGGGAATGACTGTACCTTCACACTTCAGCATCATCCATCCAGCTGGCTGCATCAAAGACACTGGTCTATCCCATCACAGTCATTCATCTTTGAGGATATTAAAGATGAAAGTATTGTCTTAAGTTGCCCACTGCCATCCTAATGTGCAATACTTCCAAACAGCAAGGTCTTCTGTTGTCAAGGCAATGTGCAAAGACTAATTAATGCCACCATTATCAAGGCAGAAAGAACAGTCCCTGTCAGGCAGACTTCCAATAGTCCTCAGCTGCCTGAATCACTGACAGTAATGGGAGCTGCTGGGTCCCAAATCCTTCTGGATAAAGCATGACTCTTCTTTGTTAACAAAACATAACAGCTTCTTAATCACCACCTTCCAGAAAGCACTCTTGGTCTGTGGGAATTAAAGAGTGTCCTTTTACATTGAATCCTACATCCTCATGGCCATAATTTCAGGTGCTGTCAGCCCCAGCTTCTCTGAGCTATGACTTTAATGTCCTGAAGCATTAAAGAAAGATGACAGAACAGCAAAACCCAAGAGAAACCTAAAATCACAACACTAAAAGCCCATATATGACTTGTATGACTTTGCAGTCACTTTGCAATAGTGAAAGCCTGTCTGTATAACCACTTCACACACTAATATGTAAAGGCACACAGACTTACAGGCCTTAATCCACAAAAGCATTTAAGTATAATGCTAAAATGAGGCCCAGGCTAAACCACTTGGCTGCTCTGAGGTCAGTGTTGTCTTTTTTTCCTATTAAGTGCTACATTTTATATATATAGCGCTATTCAAAATAAAAATCATATGACAATTCACACAAGTTTATGTTCATTGTCACAGGCTCCTCTCTGTCCCTTCAGCTGTGATATTTTGGGTAAAATTAATCTTACTATTCTTTGGCCTGGAGTAGTCACATTTCTACACTCAAGCACCACACTGAGTTGATTCAATGGCAGGGAAAGGCAGCAGATTGAAGCTTTCTACAGTCAGCATCAGCAGACATCTGATAGTGGTATCACCTATAATTCTGTTCAATGGAATTTAAAGGAGAATTAATGTTGCCATCAGGCCATGGAAATACTGAGACAGTCCTTTAAAAAAAAAGAGGAGAAAGGAAGAGAAGGGGGGGAGGAAAAAAGAAAAGAAGGGG
>JAAGNO010007534.1:32168-79688 GCA_033439905.1 Ceryle rudis
AGGAGGAAAAAAGAAAAGGGGGAGGGAGGAGGAAAAGAAGTGGGGGATGAGGAAAAAGGAAAAGGAAACCCTTCTGGATTAATCTAATTTTGCTGTAGCAGCCTGGTAGATAACTCACATCTACACATATGAATTCTGATAAAGAAAACCAAAAGACTGAGAATTCCATCTTTGCTTGCACATCATGTTTGCTCTCTCCTTCAGGGCAGGAGTCATTATAAACTGTAAGGAGGACAGCAGGAACTAGGAAACTTAATGCTTTTTGTGCTTTGATCATACTGAAACCATATCCCATGTAATCCATTTTGCACGCATCCAGACAGAGGGTTGGTTTCAAGTCCCCTAATCTCTGTTAATACCTACATCTCAGCAAAGGAAATTACTTCCTTGACTGTCAGTGGAGGTCCTAGTCAATACAAACAAGTCTAAGGTACAATTTACCTCATCTTAAAATAGTTGCTCGCATTTGCTTCCAGAAATGAATCAACATCATTCAGTAGATCACCACCAACTACTATGTGCAGCCTCGGCAACTAACATGGTTATATACATTGCTACATTTTAGATCTCTACAGTCAGGCAAAATAAATCATGCCCTTCAGTGTTCTTATTCTCTAGCCTTCTTCATTCCTTCATGTTTATTCCCATCTGCTATATTTATAACCACCCCTCACTCCACTTAGGCTCCAGATAAAATCGATATACAGCCATGATTTAGTGCGGCCTAGGAATAAACCACCAGATCCTTGCTCTGCTACACAATAAACTAGGCTGCTTCAGCAGAAGAGCACATTCAAACACTGAATGTGTCTCGCTCCATTTATCTCTATATTTTCCTTTTCAAAGTAAAACCTGTTCATGAAGAATCTATAACATAAATAAAAAGCAGTAGGAAAGTCTGTTCTAGCTAAATCAAGTTTCACAGGCAGGTACTTTCTTTTTGCCACCACAAATCATTGCAAGCCCAAAGTTCACTATTTTTCTAGGACAAAATTCATTGGACACTTCTGAAGCAGAGCCAGGGTTGCATAATTTGATTTCTCATCTCCTATTAAAACTGCCAGGCTTACCATAATCAGGATGATAAATGCAGAGTCATACGTCTTCTTTCCGACAGTAATGCCCATCAATACTTCAAATGCAAACAATTGTGACATTTGACTTTATAAAAATTACCTGGTGCACCAACACCACTTAATTAAATCATTTAAAACCTGCTTTTGTTACATTTAATGAATGATATATTATACTGCAATGAAACATGCAGCAAGACAAATATTTCACAATGCTAACAATTAAGGCTCACTTCACTTACGGCAATTGACAACACAAGTGCTCCTCACTTCATTCAGTTTGTGCATTCCAAATGAACTGGTTAGAGAAAAGGGTGCTTCTTTGCTAATGAGTTTTGTAATCAAGGCATCTATTTTAATTTCAAATTGGCTAGATTGGGGGAAATTACTGAACTAAATGACTGGTTCTAATTAGGATTATAAAAATATTCATCATGCAGCAGAATAAGCACAAGGTCTTGATTTCCCTTAATTTGCATATAGTTTTAGCTTAAAAGTAGAAAAAAATCCTCCTGATAAATTGTCTGCCTTTTAATGAATTGAACAAACACTATATCTGTTTTAGTCGTCCTTTCATTTAAAGGCACTGATACATATTCATGATTTGTAAATGAAGTTAAGTGATTTCGATTCTTCAGTTCATTATCATATTGAAGATGAGACTTCTGTAAATTGCCTTTAAATATTCCCAGTCTCAAGGGTTTGGTTGTTTTTGGTGTGGGATTTTGGATTTTGTTTGTTTGTTTGTTGTGTGGGTTTTTGTTGGTTTGGTTGTTTGGGTTTTTTTCTAACTTTACTAACATTTCAGTTTCTCTGTTTGATGGAGAGCTGCCTGCCTGGGAGAGCTTCTGGCAGGTGGCTTGTCCAGCGAAGGACAGACACATGATATGTTTGTAGAACCTGATGTTCTCAGAAGAGCATTCAAAAGGCAAAGAGATGAAAGACTTACTTGTGGTTAAGTCATGGGAACAGGACTCTATCTGGGTTCAGTTTCTGACTTTGCTATATTCCTCAGTGGTAGTTAGGCAATGAAACACTTTAATGACCTGTGCCTGAATACACTGTGGATACTCCAGGGACAATGCTTTGTCTGTCAGCTTCATGTTTAATTGCAAGATCTCTGGGGCAGAGATTGCTTCTTAATATAAATGTGTAATACAACGGATCACTCAGTGTGGTAGAGATTTCTAAGAGCAGTTACTGTAACATGGCTTGTATTAAACATGAAACACTAAATGTTCCTTTAGAGCTGGGCAATATACTCACTTTGTTTCATTCCTCAGTAAGATAGGCCTGTAGAAGTAATTGTTATTATGGCAGCTTCCTCAATTTCTTTCCACTCTGGGTGAAAAGAATGCAGTAGGTATGCCTCCAGCTTCACTTTGCGGGGTGCTCAAATGCCAAGTGACTGGTGCATGATAAATTTCAAAGCTGCCTATTGTATCCATAGGACTGGAACCATAGTCATCGTACTCTTCAGATATCAATGAGCCATGATGAGAAATTAGCCCCAGTGTGTTCTCTCACATCATACAATGAAATGGTGATTCTACCATTAGGATCCATGGGGGAGCAGAAAGAGCTTATTTCCTTGTTAAATATAATGTTCACATCTTGCTAAGAAAAGCTGAGTTTTACCCAAGAGGTGCAGTCTCGAGGTGTTGCTGATAAAAAGAGAGGTTGCTGACACTTCTGACAACTACAATTACATCTAAATTCCAGGACCACGAGTGCTGCCGAGGACCGGGTGACAGCTCTGCATCCCTGCTGCTTCACATTAAAATGAGGCAGCCATCAACCCACCTCTCCTCATCAGCTCCATACCTCAGCTGCTAAGGAAAGAAAACCTACAGGCGTGGAGTCATGTCTTACTTTGGACATGCAGGAGCACACACTGATTAGTATCAGTATGTCTGCAGTATGCAGGTGCTGTCTCAGAATTGCTCTTCCCAACACCAGGAGTTCCAACTGAAAGTTAGATATCCTCACCTGAACATAACCATGAATTAAGTCCCCATGTGCCTAAGTTTCTATGAGAGACACAGAAAAATCTGAGACCAGGGGCTGGGACACTTGTTGGGAATGAAGAAGAATACAACTCTCCAGTCTCTGTGCTGAGCAAAGCAGATGGAGAAGGAAACAAACCTGAAACCCTGCAGCGCTGGCACCCTCTAAGACACAGGGACCAAAGGTCCTTCAGGCTCTCTTAATATCCCAGGTCAGTGACCTCTTATTATAGAAAAAGAGAAATTGAGAGTTTTTCTTGAGAAAAAGAAAGTTATTTTTTTCTGTATGTGTGTACATGTATAAAGGTCTGACTTTAATTTCTTTATATGATTCTTTTTAACACGGAGCTACATAGAGAAAAGGCAAAGGGACCAAGTTGCATCGGGAGAGGTTTCATCTTGATATAAGACAGACATTTTACAGTGAGAACAATCAATCACTTGAACCTCCCCCCAGGATGGTAAAGGAATTCCCCATTACTGGGCACTTACAAGACATGATTGGACAGGGTGATAGATAATCACACATAGGCTCCCCTTCCCACAAAAGGTTGGACTGTAGTATCTTTCACGATCCCTTCCAACCTGGGCTCTCCTGTAAGTCTACAAGAATAGCTCATCACAAAGAATCCCAGACAAAGATGTATGACTGCCTGGAATAAGGTGCTTACATTTTGTGACTATAAACAAGCCTCGCCCTCCTCTCAGCAAGTCCTGATGGACTTCTTTGGCAGCACTCAAATGAGCACTGCCAAAAAAAAAAAAATTTAAAAAAATCCCATCCTTAGCTGCCTAACTGTCCCATATCATACTGGGATTCTGGGTCTAAACTCCTGGATAGAATTCTACAGAGAGGCATCACCTGCCCAGCTCTTGTTCTGTGTCTAGGCTATTAAAAAAAAAAAAAAAAAAACCACCACAAAAACCACCACAACTTTCCCAAGTCCCAGTGTTATCTGTGATTG
This sequence comes from Ceryle rudis, assembly GCA_033439905.1. Classification (NCBI taxonomy): domain Eukaryota; kingdom Metazoa; phylum Chordata; class Aves; order Coraciiformes; family Cerylidae; genus Ceryle; species Ceryle rudis. The sequence continues at coordinate 36,213 of JAAGNO010007534.1, forward strand.
GTTTTGATAAATTCAGCAATGTCTATCCAAGATAGTCAGGGCTCTAACATGCACCACATTCACTTTTCAGATCATAACTTGCCACATCTCCAACAGCGAAGGAATGTCCCCAGTCAGACCTGATACTGTCTGCCAGGTGCAACTTGGTGATACAGTGGAATGTTATCTTGCACATTTTATCACCTCATTCAAAGAGATGTTAAGAAACCCACTGTCTTTTGTTCATTTTCTGCTGAAAATTAAGCCCTATGGAGGGAGAAGCCACTGATTGCCAAACTTCTTGTTTATCCAGTGTTCTCGAACTCATAATGGTGTGGCTGGGGAATTTAAATTGGTCTGTCATTGAATTATTCATTCTCTCACCTATTCTCGGGAGGTTGACAATCAGTTTGGCCTGTAAGGAAAAGGTGGAATTGTATCTCTTTGCATAGCTTTTTTTCCTCTTAACAATGGTGATTTTAAATATCTTTATTTCCCCAATATTTTCTCTTAAAAAAAAAAAAAAATCTTTTAAACAAATATTAATGCAAGACAGTCATGTGTGTTGCTCTGAAGGAATTTTCAATGCCAATCTAAGAGAAATTCCGTGGAGCTGGAAACGCCCTTACATTCCCATCTCCGGACTGATTTCATTCCCCAGGGGTGTGGAAAGCTGAGCTCATTGAGAATTAGTTGGTTCCTTGGATGAGACAAATAATTCACTATGAATGGCAACAACAAAAACTATACCTCGTGTATATGCTAGTACACTCTGAGCTTTCACAACAGTCCATGAAATAGTTTCCAATACTTTCCAACAGAGTATATCTTTTTCATATATGCCCCTTCCCATCCCACTTTGATACAAGGGTCATTTAAAATAGCTTCCTATATATTTTCTGAAAAAAACTGAAAAGTGGAGGGTGTAGTCCTATTTTCCCTTTGTATTGGCTCATATATCCAATGCCAATGCAGACACTACTAGTAAGACCCAGCCTGACCTGCAGCAAAATTGGCTATAACATTTACATAGTGTCCACCATCTGTCAAAGGCCACAGGGGGCCATTAACAGAACCAACATGTGCACGCATCAGATTGTACTATTTTATCAATAAAGTAGACACCAACAAAGCTACTGGGAAGAGATCCAAGATTTTCAACTCACAAGATGCAATTAACCTCCCAGGGCCTGATAATTGCACAATGCCACATGGCTGCTCAGGGGGGAGTAGTACACCCACCCGCGCTTGCTTAAAGCCCTGCAAAGATTCCTCATGTCTATGCATTGTATGCTGCAATAAGACATTAGGGTCTATGAACTTGCTACTTGTTCATGCCCACACAAACAGATTTCTTGGCTCAGAGATACTGCATTTATTTGATAAGAGAGTTAGCAATGCAGAGTAGGGTCATAATTGGCTACAAAATTTAAGAACAGGAACGGTATGCCATGTTGACTCATACTGAGGAAGTATCTTCAATAACCCTTTGGATACTCCAAAGAGTAAACAAACAGTAGTGGCTGTGATCTGTCCTTAAATGAAGTAAATAGCATCCATGCAGAAAAAAAAATTCTTTCAGAAAGCCTGCTGTGCTCCATATCTCTCACTGAATCTTCCCCTTCGCTTCTGGAATAGCCCCAAGCAGGAAAAGGAGGGATGATACCCATTTGAGAGTTGTAATAAAAGATCTGGGGACTGATCTGATGTTATATTGAATTATTTCAATTGGTGGAACAGCTAACATATGAAAGCGTTTGTCTTTCTCAGCTATGAAGGCATATTCAAGGAGAAGTTTTGCTGAGAAGAGATGAGCTTCTTCTCTTAAAGAAGGGGAAGATAATTTTTGGACATAAGATTGCTGTGAGGCTTGGGCATTAAACTAGAAGCACATGAGACTTGTAGCAAAAGTCCACAGGTAGGTAGAAAACACAGACCCATGCAAAGGATAAACTAGCCCTGTGGAGCTATTCAACAGCAAACCAGTGAGAAGAATCATAAGTCTATCCACACTGCATCTTGCAACACCTGAACATGAAGGCTGAGAGTATGCAAGCGCCACCAGGAGAAGCTGGAAGCATAAACTTATGATCCAAATTACATTAACAGTCACTGGCTGAGAAAATTCACAACTAGGATATTACAGCAAGAAGGCATCACTTGCTCAGGAAAGAGAGGAGAAGCCTTGCAGATCACAGATACATACAGTCAGTCTGTGGTCTCAGAACATTCTGCTAAGCAAGCTAGAAGACTGTAGGAAGTTAATATTAGCTCGGTAAAAAACTAACTGAGACACCACATTCTGAAAACAGTTATCACTTGGCCACTGTCAAACTGCAGGGGACATATAAAGACTGTGCTGTCTTGGAATAGTGAAAACACTACCTAAAACACCAGCTTGAAAGGGACAGCAATTCTATTAGAGGAGAGAATTCAAAATGTGTTGGCTTTTTTTAGTTGACTGCTTGGGTTTTATTTTAATTGACTGGATAAATAGCCTAATATTGTTGTCAAATGTATAGAAGTTAGCTAAAAAGCAGGAGGAATATTTAGGATAAAACAATGGTTGAAAAAGAGGCTTGAATCACAGCCATGGAATTGTAGGTCAGAAGACCTCAGAGGAAAGCTTTCTAACAGGAAGATCCAAAATATTAACTGGTTTTATTTCACACAAAAACTTTTAATATTGTTTTCTGTTGTTACATACAAAGCCATTTTAAAATCTTTTGATCTAGGCAGTGACCAAATCAATTATTTATAGGGCACTAGCTGTTGGTATTTTATTTTGCTGTATGGAACAACTTATTAGGCAAAATGGATTTTCAGATCCATCATTCTCATTCATTTCCAAGCTGACCACAGCTTTCTTGCTATATTATTATTATTATTTTTAATTGAAAGAAAAAATTAAAAAATAATATTATTATGAAAGCTATGTTTTAATCTCAGAAATGAAATAAAATCTGCAAACCTGTATACACATTCACAGCTGTGAGAGAATGGATTACATCTTCCCTTAATAGCTCCTAGTACTGGGAGTCAAATTGTATGTATTTGATTTGTTCACAGAGTTATTTGTATTTTTAAATGTGCCTCTAAAGTAGTCACGACCAGTAGAGAGGTAAAGATTATGGTCTCCCAACGTAGGAGTGGCTACACCACTGAACATACACCAAGGCACTGGCTTTCATCAGCACCTTCCTTGTCACAGCATCTGTGGATTATTGCCTGCACATTACAGACTAATGATAAACTTTCTATTTTACTGCTCTTTTATGCATTTAAACCAAGAGCATTTCAGAGCAGTTGTATTCCAAAAACCTGGATACGTGAAGTGAGAAAGCAAGCTCTATTTGATCCAGCACCACCTATTTTGTGCCAGGTGACTTCATGCTGTCTGACAAGAAAATGTGTGCAAAACCAAAAGACAGAGTACCACCAGCAGAACTAAGCTGCATTTGGAGAATTAGCCTCCGGCACAGCACATCTCCTCTTTGGATGGCCTTTTCACAACTGCAGAGCACTAATGCAGCCTCTCTAGCCACTTACTGGTATCTCTCTTCTGGTCAGCAGCAGAGAGATAAATGATAATTCCCACTGGCATGATCCATGGTAACAGCTAGGAGAGAGGGCATGACATAGTAGTGTGTGAAGGTGTGTGTTCCAGACCTGGCTTTTGGAGAAAAAGAGAGAACCACCACAACAATCTTATGAAGATGCACAAGACCTGACAAAGCCACTTTAAGGATTTAGGATTTTTAGCCTGAAAGACACTTTCTTCTTGTCCTCAGCCTAACCCCCATCTAATGGAAGGTTGTGGCTGACCTCTGGATCCCACTCAGCTGAGCTGTGGCAGTACTCCTGCTTACAAACACGCAGAAGTTATACTGGCCTCTCAGAATACTTCATCCGGGGTTTCACACAGCACTGTTACAATCTGTAGCACGCATTTGCATTCTAACAGCACTGCCCATTGTCACAGTATCAGGTGTAACTGCTGTGAAGCTGCATGATCCTGAGACAGTGGCAATTCTTTTACAGCATTTTACTAGGCCAAGACGTGACTACGCACAATCTATACCTGGGTTATGTTAAGCAAATGCTTCAACTGGAAAAGGTGCTGCCTCCATGGTTCCACGCAAGGATCAACTTTCAACCCACACTTGAGGCCATCTTTCTGAACACTGAAGAAAAACATCAGGAGTAGCCTTGAATGCAAATGTGGAAATAAAGGCAAAGCTTGAACTTCACATTGCTCCATTTCCATTTGACCAACAAGCTGCAGAGCTCCTCATCTTTGTTCTTACGCTGTGGACAAATTTGTTCAGTTCCTGCGATAAAATGCAAGCAGCCTCAGGGTGTTTCTAACTCATAGTTCATTTTCCTTGGCTTTCTTCTCAGCAGAACAGCTGAGGTGGCACTTAGATACTTTAGTTTGAAGGAATAGAAGCAAAAAAGCTCCTGAGCTGTTATTGCTATACCAGATCATGGGAGCCTAACTAACTCACAGTCAAGTGCACGTGCATATTTAATGTATTTTGATTTCTGCTTCCAGTTGCTAATATTACAAAGCACTGGAAATAGAAGTACTATGTTTCAGCCCTGAAGCAGATGCTCTGCGTTCATTAAAACCAGATCTCTTTTCAAATGCATGCTCAGCATGTCATGCCTGGCTTCTCACATCCATGAGCACCACCCATTTCTTTCAGGGCTGGCTTTTTACAAACATGAGTACCATTTAGAATCTTTACCTCCAGTTTAAAAGTGGCATCAAACCATTCAGTGACATCAAATAAATAGATTGGTCTTTCTAGCCTTCTTCAAAATCCCTATTACACTGAACATCTGAGTGCACAAAACTATTTGACATTTGACTAACTCCTTCATACAATAAGGACTAGATATTATGAAAGGAGTGTATTTACAATAGCTTTGGGCTTGCAAATGTCACTGAAGCATCATCAGTAGCATAGCAGCAAACCATCTGGTGCCTGCCATAGCATTCTGTTAACAAGTGGATGGAAAGGTTGCATTGGGAAGTACAGAGGTAGTAGATTATTTGATTATACTCTCAGTAACTATTTGGGTAAAGACTTGTACTAGCCTTTCAAAGAAAATTCTGTTAAATACAAGAGGCATGATATTTTGGATGTATTGTCCTTATAGCTGGGATGCGAGACTGAGTAGTTTAGGAAATTTCAAAAACAACTGTAGAAATTGAAAATCCCACCCAGAACACACACACACACACGACAGATTAATGCAAAAAAAAAAAACCAAAACAAAACAAACAAAACAAAAAAAAAAAAAAAACAACCAAAAAAACCCCAAACCCAAAACAACACACCAAAAACCAAAAAAAAAAAGTAAAAGTGACCATTCATTGTGTTTTTACTTCCCAGAGTCTCTGGATGACACAAACAGAAGAGAGGAAAGATAAAAGCTTGGCAAGTTTTAAGATTTCTAAAATCTGTAACTTGATCATCCAGGCTGTCTCAGCTTTGGGCTGTAATGGGGAGTGCTGTTCCAGAATGGAAGCACATACTCCATACCCAGCACTTTAGACATCACATTTCACCTGCATTGCTCAGCATCTTTCAAGACAGCTTCCTGCTACATAAGAACAGGCTTGCTAACAGTTGTCTCACTAATAGAAGACACTGCAAAGTGACAAAAAGTAGCACTGAGGAGGTTGCCACCTGTTGCTGCTCACTGTTTTCCAGAAAACTGAGTTCAGTTTGCAAGCAGAAAGAGCAACCCCTCACACACAACAGTCAGCTGTTATGGACCAACTCAGGCCAAGTGCTCAGTCCTCAAAGGCCACTCGGCAATCACCAATGCCTACAAAGACTTTTAGAACAGCTCTGTATGTCATGTCAAATCTCAGATTCTTTCCATCTTTTGCACCATCACCACTACTAAAGTTTCCATACCCATCACAATCACTGTATAACTCCTTTTCCTTTAGCAAGCTTTCTTTAGTGTCACATTTACAGCAAGGTTCTGAGCACCTTTAAACCTACAAGGTGAGAGCAGCAAAAGACACCATAATTTCTTCACTATCTCTGGAAGTAACACTATCAGTTCTAGACACTATCCCCTTCAACACTTATCTCAAGAATAATTGAAATATGAAAACAATTGCTCACCTTTTGATCCAGACTGTAGGCCAAGATCCACTCCTCCTGCTTGGGGTGGAAGAGCAAGCTCTGGATATAGAAGTTCAAACGGTACTTCTGGTAGGTAGCACCTTCATCAGAGCTGATAAGGATGCTGCTCTCAAGCTCTGGATCACTAAGAAGCATGATCTGAATAGAAAATTGGAGGGGAAAGAGTGTTAACAGAGAACTGAAAATGAGTATCATTTAAAAGTGAGGTTATACAGCACTGGTTACTCTTAGCTGTATTCAGAATATTGCTCAACATTGTAAACTGTTTTCCCAAATAGGTGGGGCTTTTTGCTGTCTCATTTCCATTTTATTTGGTCATTAATTCATAGATTGATTAGATGGATTCAGTGACTCCTTGTTTTCATTATATATTTATCCAGATAAATTCATGAAGTCCAGCAAGAATGAAAAATGCTATGTTGATATCAAAGATGATTTTGTGGGGGTATAGCAATTTCAAACAGCTACACCAGGCTGGTCCCTTTCCAGTCTACCACCTCTATTCCCAAATGTGGAATGCTCTCTCCAAAAGTACACAGAAGGATAGTCCTGAGATTTAAAGCTCATTATTTGCAGCTTGAAGAGCTACAACTGAGAACATCACCTCACTAGAAACACAAAATACCCACCTAGATCAGCTGCTGGCATCTGAAAACAGTCCATGTACATGTGCACACATTGATACACAATCTCATATATCATGCTGCTGATTTATGCAGTAGGAGATATTCATTCACTCAGTAAACACATAATTTTTCCCAAGTGCAGTAAAGTGTATGACCTCAATTTGTACAGGGAGGAAAACACTTCCGAGCCTCTAATTTTAATTAGAAAATGATTACCAATATTTTAAAATGGGTTGATTCCGTATTATCAGATGGCATGCTCTACATAAATGTTATCAAGAAAAATGTTGTGGAAACATTATCACCATCTTATTAACATCTGGAGAAAACGACATCACATTAAAGCAAATGCCAGTACCATAAAATAAAGGCAAACAGTGGGAAATAAATTAGAGCTGTGCTAAACACAGCAGGTTATTGATACAGTAGCTGAAACAAATATAGAAACTGCCTTTCAGCAGGAAAACAGATCCAGGAACTGCCTTTTTTAGCTAGCTGCAGAATGATCAACTAGCTGAGATCCACTGCAGTTTTGTCACACTCACATGTCCATGTTTTCTTATCCAACATCGCAGTACTTCAGCTTCAAGACCACGATAGGGAAACACATTAATTTTGACAGCAAAAATCAGTTAGAAGGAACAGTAAGACCCTTGGTATTTTAGAACTTGATCAAGCAAAAAAAATTCAGTGCTTGTTTAATCTTGAGCACCTCATTAATTCCATGAAGTCACCAAGGGAAAGTGAATATAATGTAAATGGTTTCTGATCCTTTCCATGAAGAAATGAAAAAGGCCTATAAATTACAACTGAATATTGTCCCAGGGCAAAACCACCTGTATGAATCCAGCTTGAGCTCAGAGCTCCTTCAACATCCCTCACATATACTGCTTGCCAGCATCATAAAGCGATCTCCACCTATTCCCACAGAAAGCCATACCACAAGTCCTGCAAAAGTGACTTGCATTGTGCACTGGAGCACAGCATGGGAAATGAGAAACACGCCCACAAGAAACTGAATCCTGGAGAATTGATCTTGAGAATAGGACCCAATGGCCTCCACCATTAAGGAAGCTTTGGATGTTTCTTCTTTCTAATCAGATCAAAAAATATGTATTTCACTTTTCTTGAAACAAGAAAGGTTTCCCCCTTATGTCAACACATTTTTTCTGTCACTACTAAGTTAGATCTCAAAGACATTCTGTCACCCAAGTATACCCCTGTTCATCTAAAGTGTATTGCCTGTGCCAGACAGAGAACCTTAGCAGAGTTTAGTAAAAATTGCTTGATTCTGCAGAATGGAAGAAGGATGTAAGATTGTGAATATAACAAGATATTCCAAAGAGATCTTGCATTTAAAAGGAAGGATACTTCAGGAATACAAAGATCTTCCACCTGATGTCACAGGAGTTAATAATGCTCTATATTAAAAGGTCACTGTTAAGAGTTCTGCCTTCAGATAAGGAGCATAGGACACCTAACAGTTACAGAGACCTGACTTGGTACATGCGCAAAACATCCACTCTGCCCTTTCACACAAGATCTGCAACACTTCGCTGGGTAGTTCAAGCAACAAGTCAGATCAGACAGAAAAGATAGTTCAAAAGACCGGCAATTGTCCATCTGGAAGCCTAACAATCATTGCAAGATCAAATGACAAAACTATTAAGCTAGGAAAACTAAGAGCTAGAGAGAAAGCTGGCAGAGTCTAACAACAGTCATATCTTGTTTCTAAGTGCCATGACATTAATTGCCCACCCCCGTTCACCCAGTTCTGATATCAACTCTCTGATCTTCAGATGGAGAAAATAACACACCCAACACCTCTGTTGTCACCCATCCTCCCAGGCAAGACTGATCCTACAACAAAGCACGACAGAAGAAATAGGTGGCTTAATCAGAGTGAAAAAGAAAAGGCTACAACCAGTCATGTAGCTATGACTGACCCACAGTTTTGTTATGTGGCAAGCAGGAAAAGTGAGAAACTTGGGGGGTTTTGTTTGTTTTGTTTTGTTTGTCTTTTTCCTGCTGGAAGCTGTAAGGGGAGGGACAACTTTTGGCAAGGGAAATAGCAGGACATTTGTCAAAAGGCCTGAAACTGCAACTTCTAATTATGGGGCCAGAGCGAAGGATCCACCCCAGTAGTGATATAGATTAACTGCTTTTCATTAAGAGCAAATAAACAAAGTCCAGTCAGAATGAGCATTTCTGCCAGCACCCTGTGTTACCATTTATATTTGCCATAAGGAACATCAAAGGAGCACCAGAGAGCTGTCAAATGTAATTTATAGGTTTTTAAGATCTAATCATTTTCTATAATATTAAATTAAATGGCAGCCTTTATTAAAAAGGAAATTACATTTCACCTTGCTACATTCTAGAATATATACACACACATAAATAAAATATTATTTTCAGTTGCTGTCTTCTCTAGTTTAAGTGGAGAGGAGAAGGGGAGGAGTACTGCTACGGGTAAATCCTTGAAAACATATCTGAGATGAGGCGGTTTATACTACATAGCTTTTTCTCTAGAGGTTATAGCCTGACCTTCAAAATTCGGTGGAAAATGAATGGCAAGCATCAGACAAAACAATCCAGGCTGGAAATCAGACTGAATTTCAGGTACCTCCTTAGGAGGTGAATGCAGAGGAAGAGAGCTGTCTGGTACATTGTGTATCTCCTTTAAAGGAGGAGATCTGGGGGCAATGATGACACATACAGATTTGTTCTGAATGAACTCCGGTTCAGCAGAACACCAGACACCAACATGGGAAGCACATAGAAGGGAGTGGATTTGGACAGGCCACCTTGCAAGAACAACATAAAACTACAATGTATGGACCGCAATCTTCAGCATATGATTAGGAAACACATCCAGCTCTGAACACTTCAAGGAGATTTATCCCAGGAATCAAGAAGCAGAGGCTGCAGACAGAACGAACAAGGAGAGGAGGTGTCATACCTATACCTGCCATACTGTATTTGTTACAAAACCACAGACGCAGATAGGAGTCATTCATATTTGCTGGAAAGCATATAGGACCTTTAAAGGAGCTCTGAACAAATGCAGCACTGGGGAGGAAGGAAAGTGACACCTTATCACAGAACAAATCCACTAAAACAGCATGCCTTCTGCTGGGGTTAACATGAAAACTGAGGCAGGATTTGTAACTACACATCTGAGTTCCTGCTACCCTGATTAAATTCCCAGGTGTGTCACTGGCTTAATGCAAACATCTTTCTCACTATTGGTTTCACATAGGCTCTGTCCAGGTGGATGACAAGTGACAGTGACACACTCCTCTTCCTCTGCTCCAAGCTAGCCAGGCACAAAGATGACTGCAATCTGGAATACTGAACCACAGCCGTAATGAGCTAGCGTACTTCTCATGGGCACAACGGTACAATGTGCCCAGACTCTACTGGCAGCCTCAGCTCATATCTGCCTGAATCTGTCCACTGCAGTTATGTCAAATACTCCTCTATAGCTTGGCACTCACTTCTCTCCTCACCCTTCCCAGCTCTGCCCTCACGTTAGCAGGCCTGCTTAGCACATCACTGCTATCCCTCCTTTCTGCTCCCAAGGCACTAGAAAAACCACACACATCCCCCAGTCCTCATCATACTACTTGTATCCATAGCATCAGATTCAAAAGCTTTATTACTGCTCTTGCTCCCTGGATCTGTGTTATCCCAACACAACAGAGATCTGTTTTGTACACAGCTGAATCTTTTAATAAACTATCTCTGGGTAAAAAATGAAGCAACATGCCACATAAAAGGCGTTTTTATTAATATTAGTTTTCACCGAATCCTTTCATTTTTCTCAACCCCCATAAATTTTCACTGCAAATTACCAGACCGCATCTCTTTAAATCAGCACAAAGTAGTTTTATAGGTACAATATCTGTAGCAGTAGTACCACTGAGCTACATTACCAGGAAGCATCTCAGTAAATGAATAAAGACGACAGGTTCAAAATAGACATCTTTTGTTCCCAGAAATAAGTACATAGCATTAAACCATTGTGCACTGTCTTCTCATTTTCCTTTTCATTTTAATATGCTTTTCGTAAGCAGTCTTTTTCAGAGGTTCCAGTCACATTTTCATTTGCCTATATAAAGTGCTATTCTAAAAAGAAATAAACAAAACAGCTTATAAAAAAAAGACACCTACAAATCACCCAAGTCCCTGTAGCCACAAAAGAAACCTAGCTCCTTAGCAAAGTATTAGCAAATTTCTCTGTAGCACTCCATAGTCCTCTTCTGCAATTGAAAAGGTAGTTCTGCCACAAACACTGCTGCAAAACCAGGAACTAAAGGTTTTGCATTTATATCTTCATTGAGATTTCCATACTGAATGTGATCAGCTTGCATATGAAAAGGTTTTTTAGGGTGGGTTTTTTTGCCTCCTCCCACTATATCCTCCACTCAAAAGCACTTTAGGTCCTTCCTAAAAAAAAATTTTAGGTCCTTCCTAAAGCCAGGCCACATCTACATCAACAGCAGGAAAACATAAATCAAGGGGAAAAAGTTGTTGGGTTTTGTTTTGATTAGTTGGCTTTTTCCCAATTTTGATTTAAAACATTTAAAAGATTGTATGGTCCCACAGGACCTCTGAAGCTAAGCCTAATTCCCAACGAAGTTCCATATTAGCTTCTGGTTTAAAAAGCCAAAAAGTTTCAACAATTTATGCTGAAATGTCAATGCGAATGGAGGATTTTTGCTTTTTTTTGGACTTGTGATGTCCTTTCCTCCTTTTGAAACTGAAAAATCATGAACAAATGATATTTAAAGGCTTAAAGATACAAACATAATTTTCTTTCTTCAAAACATCAGTTTACCACAAGTATGTTCAATGTGAACAGCTTGGAATTCTCTTATGGGAAAAGTAATTTTTTACTGCTGAAGCATTTAGATTAAATGTTTGACCATCTGAAATTTCCCACTGGCATGTATTTGGTTATTCATTCCCATCCTATTCTTCATCTCCTACATTAATACTGCAATTTACTTGCCCTGCAGGCTAAAGGACACCCACAAGGTATATACGCCACCTCAACCTCTCAGAGCACAGCTACACAGTATATATGAAGCCCTCCTATAACAACCTCATGGAGGACAGATGCAACTCATTGCAAAAAAAATCTCATCTCTTTTTCTTCTTTCCTCACTGTGTGTCAGTTATTTATATATAAATAATAATAACAATGAAAGCAAACAAAAATTTTAACAAAATCAGCCCAAACCCCTGAGAAAAAAGTGTACCAGTGTCACAAGTAACTATCAACCAGCAAAAGTAGCACCCATATAAATCGGCATTAAGCTAATAAAATACTGCACAATCTCCACTAGTCTAGAAAGTGCAAGTTAACTTTACAAAAATTTCTACGGAAGATGTTTGGAAATGGCTAAATATCTTCTCACTGCCCTGTAGATATACTGACTCCTGCAATAAGCAGGGGAAAAGGAAGTCAAACTCTACTTTCCAGTCACCAAAACCAGCATATTACTCAGAAAAAAGTGGGGGAAGGCAATGATAAAATTCTGCTCTAGAGAGAAATCTGATTTATTTACATACAAGTGAAGCAACCCACCCCATTACTTAGTGATCGTACATGAAGAGAGGGACATCTGCTCTCTGGGAAGATAAATGAGACAGCCATGAAGAAGGCAACAGCTTCCACACAATTACTAACTTGCATACCAAAAGGAAAACGCTCATTGCAATCCCTTGTGTTACAGAATAGTCCAGATTTGGGGTTCCTTGTTGCTCCACATGGCTCAAAAGCTTCCTTGATGTTATGGATAACTTGTGGCCATCAGCCAAGCAGTAAAGATGCACTGAGCTTTCATGAGAGGTAAATTGTCTGAACCTACTCCATTTCAACTGCTTGTAACTTAACTTCTCATTGCCTGAAATTTAATATTAATAACAGATTTAATTAATGAATATAGCACCAGATCACCATCTCTCAGAACTGTAACACCGTAATCTTAAAGGATGAAGTGCACTGCATTCACTTTATAAGGGTTTATGAAGCATGTGTTATAAAAGTAGCTCAACCATAAGGCTTTTATACCTTGGTGCTCACTTCAATACAATCCCATAAAATCCAAGCAATCTTTAAGTGTTAAAGGTGACTTTCACTACTGTATTTATTATTGGATAATGAAAAATAACTCAGACACCCACAGAAAATGAGCAAATGAGTTTCCTGAGACTTTTGCATTGGGTCTGCATTATATGTACCGTGACCAAAGAAGCAAATAGCTCTCTCAAGACCTCTTCATGCTAACCTCTCTCCAGAACTTACTTCCCATCAGGACTTCTCTGAAATTACAAACCAACCTCTACTCTGCAGAATCCCATTGCTTGTCACTGAACTTTTCAGATGTCAGCAGCTGTTTCTGCAAGCATCCAACTACACAGACTCTTCCACCTTTGTAGAAAACTGCAGCTGTGTACACCACTAAGTTGGTTTGAGAAGACAGCATACATCTCTGACACTAAAATCAGAGGGACCCCATCTGTGGGTTCCAGCATCAAGGGAAAATAATCAGAGCACATCATACTGTTGAGGTTATATACAGGTCCTCTGTCTCTATAGAAGTTTTTGTCTTTTATAGAGGGTACAGGAAAGAAGATGACCATTACAAAGTAGAAAGTAATAAGCTATAAAATGTAAACTTTTTTTTTTTTTTTTGACCTAAACCAGGAGGGTCTTCTGGTTATACTGCAACACACACAAAAGACGTAACTGGGGTGCTTGTTCATTTTTATGAATATCAAATCCTCTTCTGAAATGCAGTTCATTATTCTGCTGTCCCCTTGTTATAAATATTTAGACTGCAAATCTTCAAATTGAGAGCAAGTTTCATCATAAGTTTTTTAAGTAGTACCACAACAGTACTCTACATAGATATCAAGACCATTTTGCAATCAGAAATGATGCAAGCATAAATCTGCTGACCAGAGGGTGCACCCTCCCCACCAGGATCAAGCACAAAAGCCCCAGGTTCACCATTAACTTGAAATGCCCATCAGCAGAATCCTTGTACTGTCAGAACTAAAACCAGAAATAAACCAGCTAAACCTAATATGTGCCTCTTCTCACCAGAACTTGGAACCAGTAGACTAAGGATGCATAAGTCTGGCCTGTGAGGATGAATAATCTATATGCATGAGATACTAGTATTACAGAAACTAAACATGCAATCAGAGTATATAGACCCATTATGTGCTACATACAGTTGGATCAGTCACAGAAAAGTGTACATTTAAGATGACAGCATCTCACTAATCCTTTCATTTGCTTCTCACAAAGATTAAAAAGGATGGACGTGCCAGAAAAACTTAGGAGAGACTCTGAGATAGGGCAGTTTGGTGGCAAAAGAATAATTATCTATCGTCCTCCTGTCTGAAAATCCATAGGAGAGATATCATCCCAGTACTTAGAGGATTAGCTCAGAGAAAAGAGATTAGTAAAAGCACATCAAATGAGGACCAGCATCACCTTACCCTCTCTAAGGAGGTGCACATAAGCTCACCATGCTTGTTTACAGTGAATAACTCTGATTAATCTTTCTGATCGCTATTGCTTTTGTATCTAATTATATCCAGAATACAATTAATTGTTCAAATTTGTAGAAAATTAAAACAGGCTCTTGGCATTGCAGCCATACCTGCCATAAATTGCCATACCAAAACAAAACACTTCACAGAATTCCAGGCTCACACACCTCATACCCTGTGGAGAGAACGCTTCATTTCATTACCGCCTCCAGCAGCTGTGCAAGAACAAAAATGCACCTTGAAGGATGTCCTGAGTATCAGGAGCAAATCAAGGCAAAACCGGATAGAGAGAAAAAGACCCTCAAGAAAAACCACTCTGCCATCCTCCTGGGCAAGTAGAAAATGAAAATATATCATGGCTGTAAGGATTAGGCAAAATCAGAGCTGGGAAAAGAAATCAGATGCACAAAGGCTGCCAACCTAACCCACAATGCCAAATCCCAGGCTGGATTCAATTTGCATGCATGGTAGTGGAATAAGCCATCGTACTAGATCTAGCAAAGCAGAACATCTCATCCTTGTTTTACTGCTAAACAGGTCAGAACAACATGTCTCCTTGCTTTCTCTTGGGTTTTTTGGCACTGGACACATGTACTTTTCACTTTTAATTACAAGGCACAGCAAGCATTTGTTTGTTAAATTTCAGGTGCCAGTGGGGATGGAAGCCATCCAAAAAGCATGTGTTTGACCTGGCAAAGAGTGACTGATTGGCAACAGCCTCATGCTTGGTTGTAAAACCTTTTCATTGTCACAGCAAGGAAGAGTTTACCCAAGGTTATTCCATCCCATTATATTCTTGTTACAGCTGAACATTCTCCAGCTCACCACAGAGCAAAGAGCAAAGTCCTCTACCACAATAAACCCACCTTCCTGAGACCACTTTGGTGCTGTGTGCTGTTCAGCTATTTTGCCAAAGGCTCCTCCATATCAGAGCATGTTCATGAACAGTTCCTCCTTACAAACTGCCAAATGGGTTACAACCACCACCACTAACAGCCCTTTTGTATACATCTAGTTTGTAAAAAATATAAAGCTTCTGACATGCTTTGCTTTGGAGTCTGGTATTTCTGTATAGCATCGTTCTCTCAATGGTGTCTTTTTAACTCTTCTCAATTCTAGGTAAGAAATCCTTGACTGTTGCAACATCTGACACACAGTTTCATGGTCACCAGACTTTTTTAGAGGCACAGAGGAGCTCTGATCCCAAACTGTGTGCACAGAAACAGAAAAGGAGCATTTACTGTTATAATTATATGTTATTTGAGTAAATGCATGGTTGTGCTATTCTCCATAGAACTATAAAGTAATTTTCACCATTATGGTAACTTACCATGTAAGCAGAAATAGTTGCAGAAAATAATGTTATCAGTAAAGAGAGGTTGTGTGCACCACAGCTGCTGGAACTGAGAACATCATTTATGTAAAAACATTCCTCTGATTATAGGTCTCACTTGGGAGAACACTTTACATGTGGGAATAAGTTTACTCACAGTAGTTGCACCATTACAGAAAACAAAGAGATGTGCATGGATAGTTACTCATGAGGGTAAACTTTTGCTGCCCATATACAGCAGCTCATTTCATTTGAGGACAGGAGAGTGTTTCATAACTCCATAGGAAAATAAAAATTGTATTATGTATCTCCCTTGAGGCCATTAAACCTGAATACAATTTTAAATGCATCATTGCTTCTCCACTGCTTACACACTTTATTTTTCTTCTTTTTAGTCAAAATGCAGAGCGAATATAGACAACAGTGAGCCTTATCAATGTTCACATCCAGATGCTAATCTATCTCAATTTACATACTTGTCATCTATTACTCATGTCGCTCACTGTCCCTAATGTACACTTCTTAACACCCTTGCTGTGGTGGAAGCCAAGGACATAGGAGAATGTCTATCCATTTTCTGGATGGAAGGCTGCGGCCCCCCAAAATTAAAGGTTAAAGTTACAAAACATGATAGCATTGCAGTGCTCTCTGCACAGCAGTGCTCAGCTCTAAGTTATCACTGTAGCTGCAAGTACCACATGCTAACTAGAAAAGGTTCAGGAACTAAGAACAGGATCACAACTACCAGCTCACTGGCTTTGACATTTTCCATTGCATTTGCAAAATTTCCTCCCAATGATACTGTCCTTGCAGGTTTATGTTATAAGTCTTGACTGTAATTACACACCAAGAAAGCGAGTGACTGTCCCAGTGACTGTGAACTACAGCCCTTATGCCCTGTTCCAATACTGGTACCGCCCAGCCTTGGGAAAAATCACCTATTTTCCTTTCTGTATGCTTCCATGCTCATACATGAGCCCCAGTCACTGCAGTGTAACAGGAATAGGAACTGGAAGCGGGTACAAAGATTTTATCTGCAGCACAGTCCTGACACTTCAGTTAGGGATCAATTGGCAAAAGTGAGAAAATTGCCGAGCTGACTCCATCTTTCCACCTATTTCTAGGTCATGACCATATCCTTCGCTCCATTGCCACTCATGTCTCTTAGCACAGCTGCTTAAGTTTTTGTTGCTTTCTTGAAGTCATTTTTAAGGATCATATTGGCCTCCCATGGAATGGCTCCAAGGAAGGTAAAAGATGTCAGATAAGCTTTTAGTTTTTGTCAGAAATAAAGACAACCTGATTTGTTGCAACAGAGAATTAACATATTGCAAAAGGCAGCACCAATCTCTCCTCAGACACAGAGGTAAGGACTGGACTAAGAGCTGATTCCCCAGATTTGCAAGAAAACTACAGCCCGAGTTTCCTCTAGCTGCATCTGTGCACCACTTAGAAAATCTCTATCATTACATTCAGAGTCCAGCAACATTTGTATATGTAAAGTGAAAAAAGGCATTTTAGGACAGACAGGGTCAAGAACAATGAACTCTGGCCAGTGCAAAAAGAAGCCTCAAGTACTCTGCGATGTGCTGAAATGTTTCCCTAAGACCTAGCCCAGACAAACTCTATGCAAAAGAAAAACTGCTCCTAACACAGTCATGCAGGAGCTTCCAGAATTCACCATGCTGCTTGTGATAGAGCATTTTACACAGAATTGACCACATCAGAGCTGAAATTAGAGTGAATGCTTTTACACTTTAGGAGGCAGATGTGCACATATGGCAGAAACTGAGACAGTGACCAGCCTGTACTCTGCAGACTCTGATAAGATAGCCTATCAAAAATGAGAATTCACTCAATGAATAATGTGGAATTTTTCCATTCCTCACTTTGGAGAAGAATGAAATAAAAAGACATTTTGCCACAGATTGGTGGGTTTGGGGGTTGGTGGAGGGTGGGGGAGAGGATTTTCCTCAAAGAACAAAAACTGTGTCATGGTGAACCAGCTCTTATCACTAAAGATCAAGGTCAGAGTATTATGAAGTCTTCAAAAGGACCCACCTGCCCCTTTTCCAAGAGCTGTTCTCCACCCATTCTATTATTTTTCCTCCTTTTTAATAACAGGACATGCCAACTCGTTATTATTGATTGATTATCCCTCTGTCTGCAAGGCACCATTCCCCTCCTTGTTAATTCAAAACTACCTCATTTTTCATACTTCATAAATTAATATATTATTGGAGCTGCAGCAGTAAAGGAGATGGCCATGTTTCATAGAGAAGTACAGAGGGTGGAGAAAGGAAGGAAGTCTCATAAACCTGCTCTACATCAGGGTCTGCAGCTGTGTCCACCCTGCTGACAGGCTGAGTGTTTACTGGCAGCCCCTTACTAGGTGATGCATCCTGACAGTCCCTCTTTGTCCCTGTAACCAAGGTAGGGCACTCTGAAACGCCACACAGGTTGTTCTGCCCATTTCGTAAAAGCAATGGCCAAGCTATGAGACAAAACTGTAGCTTTATTTTAGAGGATATTATAACTTCTGATCTGTCCTTTAACACTTGCTAGTTAAATTGAGCTAACCACCTCTTTCTTAAACAGACACAGCCTGCCCTAGGAGGTCCACATCTAAATGTGGATATGATGTTTCCAGTTTTACTTCATCTCTTCTCTTTACAACCTTCTAACGTCTCTAAGTCTCTGTAGGGCCCTGAGTCTAGCAACACAAGGTGAAGCAGGCACAGAGAGCAACAAGAGAGATGGACTGACTCTTAGGAAGCTAGACAAGGAAGCCCTGTCATAGATGTGCACCAGTATCTGGCCAAGCGGACTCTTAGCTGATAACTAGCATTTTTTTTTTTTCTCAAAACATTATTTTCAAGTCCTATAAAAATGAAGTTGGCATATTGGCTTGGGTTTCTTCCATCTTTCCACCTTGCAATTTTAATTTCCAGCCATTCTGGTAGACACTGAAGTGTAGTGATACCATCCTCAACCAATTTTAGTTCTTTTTAGGGTGAAGGTGCTGGGAATTGTATGTTTGCAGTAATAGATACCTACATTTACCACCCATGAACATTACCAAACAAACTGCTCACCTGCTCAGTTCTTTCACACAAAGCAATCTCAGGGAAGTGTGCATGGGAAGTAAGTCAAGTCCAAAGGATTCAAATTCTGGTTTGAATTTTCCTAAAATCTGTGCCTGCTTTCATCCATGTGGCCATTTTTTTCCCAAAGACCCAGGAAGTATCTAAGCAGGGATATCACAATCATAGTTCCAGTCCTTGCTGAACAAATGACACAGCAGGTGTCTGACTGCTTTTTTCTTATTTTAATTTATACAGACTTGCAATATCTGTGAAGGCTAAAATCACATTTACTTAACCAACATTTTTCATACAGCCAACTTAGACAGCCCTTATTTTACTCCCTATCTTTATTAATTAAATCCTGCATTAGGTTTCCATCACTCTAAATACTTACCTCAGCACTAACCCAACATACCTTAAATGAGTTCAGAAACCTATGAAAAATGCAAGTATGGAATGTGTAAGTGCAAAGACATGACATGCAGCTGTGTAAAGGCACATGCAGGTAACTCTAATATTGGAATTTCATGATACATGGAACTTCTTTTTCTTCATGAACACTGAAACCATGGCTTTCAATGTGGTATCTTTAAGATATGTATAAGCAGAAACAGATACCCATCTCTCTTCTAACCCTCTCCCTGACAGCCACAGTAATTAATGCTATATATGAGCATTTTTTTTTAATTATTGCAATTGTATTTATTTTTAGAAAAAGCTGATGAACAGTGGGTGAGGTTCAGCAGGGGTTTGGGGGTTTATTTTTGTTTGTTTGTTTTAAAGCATATGCTTTTTCAGAGAATTAACTGAAAAAGCTTCAGGAATCTACAGTTTTCACATTCATGCTTACCAAGGGACAGCCTTCCCTGGAATACAACAATCAGATGGTGCCTGCTTAAGAATGGGGGAAACTGCTGTCAGGGATCTCTCATAAGCTTTGGTCTCAATTCTGTGCTGACAAATGGTCGTACCCCAGACCTCAGATGCTATACAACCTCCCTTTATCTCTTTTATTTATGTCAAGTCAGAAGTAGCAAAAATAAAACCTGAAAACAAACAGTAGTTTGTTCTTTAAGTACAGGAGCCTAGAGGTAAGGTCCCAGTGGGGCATCTGACATGCCAGGCCCCACAGTCCTGGGCTGTAGCAGGTAAAGCACTCTACCGCAGGAGCCCCTTGACTACAAAGATCCACAAGGAAGCACAATCCCCACATATAATGATAATAATAATGGCAACACCCCAACCAAACCTATTTGGGCATACTGAAAAAGACCCTATACTTTAAGAGCATTCTATTAACACTCATATTTTGCTTTTACATCTCAACATCTTCCATTAATTGATCTTGAACCATGTTTGAAAACCTAAAACACTAAGTGATCCAGCATTGGGAAACTATATTTCTTACATAGGAAAGGTCAGAGAAACCCATTCTGAAAACATGTTTGTCCTGAATTCAAAAGAAAGAATAAAAATCCCTTCAAAAGGAGAAATTCCTGAAGTCCTCTTCTCCAATTATTACAACACATCTGTAACAAAAGAGATTTCTTTCACACAGTTTCAGGTCATGGTTCTACTAACATTTATAATAATTCTCTCTTTTCTCAGGTAACAAATTCCAACTGAATTAATCAGACAAGTAGAGAGAAACCCATGCACAACCAGTCACAAGACTGCACCTTGTAGATAAAACACATCATGTCACATGTCCTCTGACTCTACCATGGATATTGCAGGTGCCTTGAGGAAATCATCTTTGCTTTATCGGTAAGTGAAGAAAAATATTACTCCTTCATTCATGTTTTATTCTTCTATTTAAACTGTCAGTTCTGGAGGCTGACAGTGACTGTCCCTGAAGAGTATTTACAAGACAGAATAGACTGTGATGTTAACCAGGCCAGAGTCACATTTGTACAGTTTACTGGTATAAACAGAGCAGACAAATCTGAGCTCTGCTAACCCGTATGCTGTGTCTCAGAGCTACAGCCTTCACTGTAAAGCACTAGACAGGTTCTGCCCACATAGGCTCTGGACTGTGTGACAGATTTTGTAGTGTTCAGAAGCATGGGAACATCACACGCAGCATAACAGGTCCAGGGAAAGGGGAGCACAAAAAGATGATTACCAACTGCATTTGAAGCTCAGGTAATTTAGGCCCTGTTAATGGCAGTTGCAAAACCAAGATCTATTTAGTAACTGCATTTCATTCGGCTGAAGGGAAAGATTAGGGATAAAAGACAGTAAAACCAACTAGTTCTATCACTCCTGTACTGTGGCTCTAACTCATCCGTATTGCCTTTGCATTATAAAAACGTCCTCTGAAGTCACATCAGCAAGTGCCAGTTTACAGCACATGCTGTCTATTACACTGTCAGCATAAAAGAAAAAAAAGTGTCCAAAGATATCTTCCATCTGCCATATGGCTTTGGGGTGCTCCAGAGCTCAGTTCCTCACCAATAGCTTGGGGTGCAAACTTAGGAAAAAGCAGCAGATAACTAATGGGACCTGTGGCAGAGGATGGCAGCTCAGTTCAGGCTGGGTTAGCAAGCATCAGGTGCATGCTGGAACCTCTTCTGCCTCAGCCTACCACACAGGTGATGAGCAAGGAGAAAATAAAATGTTGTGGAATTCCCTTTGCGATAAAATTAACTAAGAAATGAAGGCAAAACCAAAACCAGTTTGAACCATGGTTCTGCCCTGAGGCTTCAATCACAGCTGAGGAATCCCCTTTGGAAATAGATGAGGTCAGGACACTGTTTGCTCTCAGCTACTCTCCATGTGAAGAAGAAATAAAGAGGAGTTCAAAGTGACCTGCACTTATTTTGGATCTCCAGCTTCTGTAAAAGTAGATGTCACTCCCAATATGCTAGCTAGCTTCCAGTCAGGTAGATGCCCTCCTCTACAATTTCAATATTACTGTCACAATTAACTTCTTCCTTCATTAACCAGAACTGTGACACAGCATTACTTTCTGCCCGCACATAAGCTGTTGCTGTGCTTCATCCCTAGGAAGCTGCATAGAAACAAACAAATCTAATTATATTTAGCTTTCAGAGCTTCTGACTCTCCAAATACCTCTAAACACTTCTCATTCTGATAGGCCAGGTTCAGAGGCATGACTAGGTATGACAGGTGTGCACGCCTTTGGCTTTTACACCTTCGGTGATTTGGCCTGCCCCTCCATTTTGACTTTATCACAACTGGGAAACTAGTCTGCAAAACCATTTTCTCAAAGCTCTTTAACTGAGCACCATAACTTTATTTTTGCTTTATGCTATTTGCAACTACTGTTCAAATCCCTTAGCTAGGGGGTCTATCTGTAGATAAAATCTCTAATGCTTCAGTTCTGGTATAAAGGAAAAATGGGGGGAATCACAGCACCTGAATAGTATTTCTGTGCAAAGAGACGGCATAAAAAACTACGGACTTTCTAATTCTTCACGTTATCATCCACAACAACAATGGTAAAGTGCAGGAGAAAAGATAAGGATGACTCCATCCAACTGAATTGCAAAGCAAGTTCGTGAAGGAAGGTATTTCTAAGACATCAGAACTGTCACCCCGGATCCTAAATGCAGTCAGGACCTCCCATTTATCCACATCTCATCTGAGCAATACTATATACATGCAAGTGCTTTTTGGTTTGGTTTTGTCAGATTTGTCACTCTCTTCCTTTTTCCTCTCTGCTTTTTCTTTTAAATGCTTTTTAACTCCATCCTCTCAACCTCTACGGGAATCCCAAGGGTAAAGATAAAAGTTTCACAGTGAAAACTAGGTTTGCAACTAAACAACACCTTCACCAAGAATATGCACTCTTCACAGAACATTTCATGGAAAAAGTAATACATGAAATCTATGATTCAATAACAATTTATTGCAATTTAAAATGGCACCTCCATGCCTAAAATGTAGAGTACTTCAGATATACAGGACTTATGTTCTAATCTTCTTTCTGCACCCTTCAGATGGACTTTGCACCAATCTGCAAAGCATCAACTCTAAAGTGAATTCTGTTACTGACAACGAAGAAGAAAGCATGTTCTCAGGACAGGGGATCTTACCCAGCAGACCAACCGATGTTAGAAAATAGGGACTCACAGCACTTCAGCTCCAAACAGTGCCATTCTGAAATGCAGACAGTTAGTCAGAGAATCACAGGCTTAATTTTTTTGTGGAAATTGTCTAGTTTCCTAACAGAAAGGTTTCAACAAAATATAAAAAAATAAGATTAAAAGAAAATGGGAATTTAAAAAGATAGAAGATTCATTGCCCCTTAATTGCTTGGAAAAAATAAATAATTCTAATTCCCAGACTGCTGTGAAAATCTGCCTCTAGCAGAATGCAACTAATGCCCAAAATACAGCATTAAATTAAAGGTCAGCAGGGAACCGAGATCTCGGCCCAGCAGAGAGTAGGCAGCCTTTTGTCATATCCCCAAAGACAGGCAAGAAGCTATAGGGTAGAAAAGGCAAAGCTATGCATTTTGCAAGTCTCAGCTTTTCAGAGCACTCTACCATCTGCCCTTAAATCCTATTCATCTGGAGGGAAGGAGTGCTATTAAATAAATGCAAAAGTTTCTCCTTTCTGAAGTTCACCACAGAATTACCAGGATTGTTGCAACCTATATGTCAACCAGGCAAAGCAGATACTTCTCATGTGGTCTCTCAGGCAAACAACCAGGTGAGCAGATGCACTGAAAGGGAAGATGTGCCCTGGAATATGCTCTGCCTATTAAAGCATCTTCATGGTGGATCAAGTGTCGAAAACTGCAGGCTCTTGGCTTCTCACTAGGGCTCAAATCAGTAACTCTTAAGAAAGACATACCCCCCCTGGACTTCAGAGTTGGCTGACTGCTATATCTAATGATCACCTGGAATTTCACAGTATTAAAGAGAACTCAATGCAGATTTTCCTGATCCAAAAAACAAGCTCCTAGTATGCAAGTGAAAGAAGAAACAGCCCAAGCATTTGCAGGAGAGCAGACAAGTTTCAGTTCCCAGCAGCAGAGGCTGTACACAGAGCTGCAAAGTGGTGTGCAGCACTGAGCTTGTTAGTTCTCAGAAGAGAATTAGCAGCATGACTGCTCCACAGGAAGATGAAGTAGTCCTGGATCATGGCAGGAAGCATTTCAGCTCCAGTGCAGCCACAGGCTACAGGTTCACAATAGGCCGCTGCCTGCTTGACTGTTTCCTTATGTCTGCACTGCAGGGTGGTCTCATTTCAAGCAATGGGTGGTCTCAGATCACCAAGGTGGCCCTGATCACTAGCAATAACACTCGAGAGGCAAGAGGAATCACAGCTAGGAAGGAGCATTCTTGGCAACTTCCTTCTGTATCTGCATGTTGTTATATTGATTTAACTGTAACTACAAACATCAAGTTACACAATGGCAAAGTGCATTTTCCAAATACCTTCTTGTGATTTCTAGGAAACAAACACCCTCTATCTCAGCTCCAAAACCATCCATCAGCAGGTTGCATCAGCAACTGGGACCAGGTGCTCTGGGACCCAGCCCTGCAACTGCCCAGCACTACTACAGCTAAGGTCACCTAAATTCAATCTTGGCTATGCAGCTCTGTGCCTGGGAGGAGGGTTGATACCACCCAGTGGCAATATATAAAACCAAAAACACCCAGAGACTAAATTTGGCCTCTAAGTGTCAAACACCAGCACGGTACCAAGAGGTGTCCAGGGAGAACCAAGGCTGTGCTGGATTTATCACCATGATAACCATAAAGATTGTGTTCCTTCACCTCTTCCCCTCTAAGATGCCTCTTTCCTCTTCAGGCACAAAGACACAATCTCTCCATGGTGATTTTGCTCACTGATAAACATTAGTGACTGATGTGTTTCGTTGAGGATCAAAGGGCAGGACTGAAGGACCAGGTGCTTCCAGGCTGTTCCAGCATTTTCTGGCCTGCTGTGTCAGAAAAGACAATTCAATACTCAGGAGAATACTAAACATTCAACATCCTGCTGGGTCTTTCCAGGTAGGGATGGGAAACACACACAGGAGCAGTTTAGAAGGATGCCTAAAGAGAATATGAAATTAATAAAATTGACTAACTATACAACCCAAACTGAAGCAAGAAGTTTTAGCTTAAAAGATGAAGGCCAATGATATGTGAAGCTAACTAGGGACTTGCTTCTGCCATCAATCTTACAGAGCAGATGTTCAGATCTTAACTTTGTTGGGAACAGAATAAAACCCAAAGAGAATTAAATACTTCAAGGCTTAAAGAGTCAGTAGGTCATCAAGTCTGACTTTCACATGTAGGACATGTTCTAGAATTTCACAAAATCATTCCTTTGTTAACCTCAATTTTTCTTCCAGAAAGGAATATTCTTTGTAAGAAAAGGGTGTTGGGGGGGTCATAATTCAGGAAGGTAAAGCATGCATCAGGTGTGGCTTTCTTGGGACCAAAAGAGAATGAGTATGACACAGGCTCCCAGACCATGATTGTAGCCATACTTCACCCAGCTACTCAACTTCTGCATTTCAGCTCTGGCCTCATCCAACTCCCTATACTGCAATAAGCAGAGATGTTAGTATTGAGAAATCAATGTCCTACCACAACCTGGCACAGGACTGAGCAGAGAAATACAGCAGAATCTGCCAAAAAATTTACAATATTCACACCAATATTTTTCAAAAAAGAAATAACAGGCAAAAAAACATTTATTTTAAAAGAAAAATTTTTTTTTAAAAGCCAGCATTTAAATCCTTTTGCCTTATAATCGAGCCCAGGGTTATGCCACAATTCTGGTATATGCAGTTTATATAACTGGCATTTGGCTGAACACATAATTCCTATTTAACAACTGAAGAGAGGCATTTTGGGTCTTCAAAGAAATTTGACAGGTAATTCCCACTGTAGTTCTGCAGGGTAGCTGAGAGGTAATTATCCTTCTCACTAGTAAATCAATTAGGAATGAATGTATGGAAAGCTTTTCCCCTCCTCCAAGTAACTGCTAATCCTCTAAGCACTAATGAGCAGACAGGGCTAACAACAGTGTGTAAACCCATCAAAAATCAACAAGAGCTGCGAGACATGCAGGGTCCAATCAGCACCTAGGAGCTAATGCCTCAGGAGAAAATGTCTTGCCTGGAAAGGGTCTGCATGATTCATTGTGTGTGCACAGGCCCTGTACATGAGTTACTTCTGGTATTTCCTTCCCTGTCTATTGCCTCAAAGACATATTTTTGAGGTTCCAAGAGATCACCATGTTGTGTTCAGCTAAACAGCATTTGTGCTGTTAGAGGTGAAACACAAGGGATCTGGACTTTCTCTGCCTCACCTACTGCTTTGTGATTTATTATTGGTGGTGGTCGGTCCTCAGATTCAACAAAAAGATGACGGTTACTTTGCAGGCTACTATAATAGTAATAATTGCAATAATAATGGCCACTTCAAGACATTCACTCAGAGAGACTTGGAGAAGATTACAGCCAAGTGAATTTTTTGCAGTGAACAACCTCATGAATCTGTACAAGGTGGGTAGAAAATAAACCTAATATTGAATTTGACAAATCCCAGATGCTCCAAAGCAGTGACACCTTCTTCAGGCGTTTTTCAAATGCTGCACGGACATTTGGAATTGCTTTGACAGTCAGATTCAGCTCTGGGTTCAGACACATCTGCTGTTCAACCACACACAGAAACAGTGCCCATACATTTAGCAGAGGTAGAAAGAATTAAGACAAGTTGTTCCCTCAGCAGCCAGCACTAAAGCTGGTTTCCTGCAGGTTTTCCTTACACCTAGTCTCACCATTTCAAAAGATTTTTCAGAAAGGAGAAGATGGAAGACAGAACAAAACATAAGACCAAAGAAAATTTACAAATTACGTCCTTTGAAGTAAGAAAACAGCAGATAAAGATAGATCTGCATGCCATTATATGACAAAATATAAGTGTTCTTAATAAAAAAAAAAAGAGAGAGAAAAGACTGCTAATCTGTAAAGCTCAATAGCTTGAGAAATTGCTAGAAGATAATCATATATCCTAGTACTCCAATTTGTGAGGGAAACTTTACACCAGCAATGTAGGATTTGTAACTGAGCATATTGCCTCTTATTTTAGTTGGGCAGAGTTGCTTTGGAAACAGAATGAAGAAGAATTAACTCTTCAGTGCCCACGATATTGGATACGGGAAGTGTGTGAAGGCCAGGAGGACTAATTACAGAACATCTTAATTTCATTTTGCTCAGAGAAAAAGAGAGTCAAGGTAGCTGTCATAATAATTCAGCTTCTGCAACAGAAAAACAAATATAAGCTGACCCCTGTCACTGTAGTCTTCCTCTCTTCTATACATCCAAGCACACACATATTGGTGCCAATAGTAATCAAAGCTCTGACTGCCTTAGGGTTGCATATACTGAAATAAACATCAATCCTCAAGCCTCTGTAGACTGACCAGTAATGGAAAACACAACAGTAGTAATAAAAACAGTACAAGTGGCAAAATACTCATTTGGAAGCCTACTGAAGGAGAAAGGAGTTGGGAAGTTTGGAATTCATCAAGCCAAATGGGCTGCACCTCCATCTAAACACAACTCCACTGCCAGCAGCAATTAGCTGCAGCCCTCCCACACTGAATTCTGTGGGTAGCTGAAAGCATCTTTGTCCCATTACCTCCCTACACAGGCAATAATTTTGAACCAAAATGCGCTGACAAGTAACTCCTGGGCTGTGCTCTGTGAGCCAGCTGCAGCCCTAATAGCATCACGTGGGAAGCAAGAGCAGGAGGTTTGAAAGCTATGACCTCATCTCTCCTACACATTCAAATCAAATCTTAGGTCTCCCACCTACTCTCCCTGGCATATTCTGCTTTCAGCCCCCTTACATGATGTAACCAACGAATATGTCATTTACATCTTTACCTCCAACTTCTAGCTAGTGAAAGCATAAAGGGGAAAAGAGTCAAGTGCAGAAATAAATGACTTTTACTCGGTATTTCTAATAATAAGGAAACAGAGAAAGCAGGGAGAGGTCTATTAGCCAAAGCAAGCATAAGCAAGAGTCCCAGAGACATTTGTGTGAGTTCAGGCTCTTTAAAGGTGCATCAGTCAGAAACAAATAAAAGCAACCCTTTTATTCTTCTAACATCTTCAGCAGGAGATTAAGGACTCCATCCCCAACACATAACCAGCCAGAATTCTATTGGATTCCATGGAATTGTGCTAGTGCAACTTAGACAGCAAATTCAAACTCTTGTGAATTACCAACAGATTTCACCTTAGGATCATAATTCCTCTCATAATGAACAGAATGTAGTAATTTTGTTTCTATAGCTACCACCTTGATAGCTCTCCCTTACCTTCCTCTTGTTAGTGGGACTGACATAAAGGTAGCTCAGCACAGTCTTCAGGCCTACTTTGTCATTTAGTTTTTCATAGGTAGTGCCATAGTCTGTTGACCTGGAGAAGAGAGGAGACAAAGAGAGTTAATGTGGTTATTAGAGCTGAGGGGAAGGAAATGACTGTGTGAACAGATGCTCAAAGTTACAAGCTTGAGCATTGCTACCCTTAAAACTTGAGCTTTTGTGTTTCATTCAGTGTGGTCAGCAGAACAGAAAAGAAAACTTGAGTCCTTTGAGGCAGGGTCTGTCACTGCATCAATTGATCCTATGCACCTGGGGAGCTGTGGTGCACCCCTGAAGGTGAACTCTGGGGGTAGGCTCTCCTTTCATGTGCCAGTGTGGGATTGCAAATGGTATCTACACAAGAGGACTCTGATCTCAGCAGCACACTTAGCACAAATTCTCTTTTCAGACAAATCCAACAGAAAAAATCCAAATTAAACCCATCAACAACAGTTTTATTTAAGTAGGCTGATTTTTGACTTGGAGATGGGGATCCAAATGTGGCTCAGAATTGTAACAGCTGAACTCATGTCTAGATAAAAATGTACCTAAAGTACATCTTGAGTTCTCATTCACCTCCCATTGTACTTTGTGCCAGGCATTTAATTTTTCTGAGTTAGAGAGACAGATTCAGGCCCCTACACTAGCAAATCCCACCCGGAGGAGCAGATGATCTGGAGGTGGTATTACCCATTCGTGACTGGGGAAAAGGGCTGCTTCGTCACAGAGGGTTTTCTGTAGTTTCCTCCCCCTCATTTGTGGGCATGTTTGAAACCTCACTTTGCCCTGCTTGATTCCTCTGCTGGTTTTGTACTCTGCTTTTCCTAACAAACAAGATTTTTCCAAACAGAACAAATCAACAACAACCTAGTACAGGATCCCACACCTGAAGGTAGAGTGGTCAGCTTGCTTTAGGAGGGGTGTCACAACCTGCACAGAAAGCCCACCCACCCCGTCCAAACAATGGAGAGAGCCTGGCTCCTGACCCTACAAGACTTCTATGATGAGGACAGAGCAAACACAATCCTTATCAGATACACAAGGAAAGATTCTCACAAAAAGCCTACCTGGACATACCTATGATTTTATTTATGTCCTCCTCTCCAATCACATTTTGTACAAAACAGATGATTAGAGAACATGTAGCAATTCAATGCCTTTCTCAGTAACTAGCTCCACTAATTTTCTGGTTTTCTAAGTTCAGCAAGCCTCTAGCATCTGCAGCTTTATAGCTCTGCCTGAGACCAATCCTCTGCCCCTTGTCTGTCTGGCAGAGGAAATAGTCCAAGTCACCCTTCTGGCATCATAGCAATCAGTGCCACTGTGCCCAGTAGCTCAAGGCTCCCACTCAAGTGGCTGCAGAAATTAAGCAATGCCAAAATCTGCACCCAGCTCTGCTGGTTTTCTTGCTTCTAGTAGAGTACAGAATGACACTGAAAGGGCCATGCTGCAAAACCAGACACAGCTGGTTTCAGGCTTCCAAGTAGGATCCATTACATCAAAAGCTTATTTAGTCACTGCTGTGGCTCCAACATATTTGCTTCTGTGCATCTTTCGAGCACGTTTCCTAAATGTTTTGCAAAATAGTTCTTTCCTTAAATGGTTTGAACTAACCTTCCTCCTTAAAACACGCAGCAGTCAGGGGGGCTTCAAGTCTTAAACAACTCCCTTGTGTTCTTGTTTAGCTCTTTAATACTAAAATAGAGCTCGTACTAGCTCCGTTGTTTCTCTGCTAATACTAGCTCTATTTACACTTAATACTCTTTTGTACTAATGCATAGTATTGATACTTGCTGGGCTTCATAGAGACATCCCAAAGGACAGTACAATAATGTACTGTATTTCCATAGCACTTTCCCACCCAAGAATCTGAAGCTTGGTATCAATACTCATTAGGTATCAATACCACACACACACAAAAAAATAGCAGCTTTTCTCTTCCAGACAAGTTTGAAACAGAAGCAGCTCAATTAATAAAACTGAATAATCCAGGCCAATTAATTCCAGTACACAAAGCCTCCTATACATGCATATTCAACAGGTCAGAAATCCTTAAGTAACATTAATCTCTAACCAGAGAATAACAGACAGAGGGCAAGCACTGAGATACCTCCTTCATCTCACCCTTCCAAGGGCACTGAAGCTCTGAACAAGCCATTCGTGACTACACATGTACCAGCCACCAGCCAGGGAGAGAGATCACTGGTTTCAACCACCATTCAAAAGCGAATACAAGTAACAATTTAATATTCTGAGAGAGCGACTTTGGTTTTGTTCTCCCAGTCATTTTCAGATCTCCCAAAATGCTTTGCACTTCTAAAGATGCAGGCTGGATGCCCTAATGACTCTTTCTCATTAAACCATTATCACTCATTGCATTTGCCCTTTCAAAGAATAGCTAGAAAGGAAGCAGGATCATTATTTCATTAGCTTCTCTAAGGCTTTCTTTATTATCATGACAGTCACCACTGGCTTCACAGAAATGTCTCAAAGGATATCACAATAATATACTGTATTTCCATAGCACTTTCCCATCCAAGGAATCTGAAGCTTTTGTCTCATGTTGATCCATTCAAACTAACAAAGTCCCAAGGGACATATGGGGAAATATTATCTCTATTCTTGAGATGAAGAAGCTAAAAGCTTGCATAGGTAATGGTTAATGTTTTCAAAAGCAGGCGTCTACAATTAGCCATTTCAGCTTCTATAATCATCTAGTGTGTGGCTCGATACTCAAATCTGCTAAACTCCTACCACCAAACTGCCTAATTTGAAAACAAGTATTTAAGGAGGAGGAGGGGGAAACACACCACAAATTCAGCTGCCTTTTGCAATTTTAGCAACCCAAGCCTGAACATTTAAAGGGGTGTGACCCATAGGTGGAACAGAACAGTTTTGGCTCAGCATTTCATGTTAACATGAACCCTTCTCCTTTACTGATATATTTGCAGTCAAAGATTTCTTACTGTCTTAACTGCAATTAAGTAGCCCACGTGTCCTTGTAATTGCTTAACACTGAAGGAAGACTGGATACCATGTATTCTTATTCCTCTGGTCAGACTAGGATCCACTGCAAAGCACATTATTAAGGAGTGGAGGGGAAGAAACATTGTAGCTATATCAAAATGATAAAAGACTCAGTGACACAAAAGACCTATTCCATGGGTCACACCCCAAATGCCTGTTTTAAGTTTGGCTAAGACTTTTATGGCTAACTGATCCTACCTAGCTCGTTCTCCTCTGGATTGCTCCATTGAAGCCATCACTGGCATCTCATCATCTTCGAAGGCTGTAACTGCCTTCAGCCTCAAGTTGATATTTGCAAATTGCTTCTAACCACACTCACACGTGTATACATAAAAGTGTTATTAACAATGTTTTCATGAAACAAATTATTGCACCTCTTCATCAATGACCTGCATAGATTGTACCCTATTGTTGGCTGATGATACACAACTGTGAGGAGTGGCTGATACACCAGAAGCCTGTGCTGCTGTTCAGCGAGATCTGGATGGACTGGGGAGCTGAGCAAAGGGAAACCAAATGAAGTTTAACAAGGGCAAATGTAGAGTCCTATACCTGGGGAAGAGTAACACCAAGTACCAGTAAAGGTTAGGGGTAGACCTGATGGAAAGCAGCTCCACAGAGAAGGACCTTGGAGTCCTGGTGGACAAAAAGTTATCCATGGGACAGCAATGTGCCCTTATGGCCAGGAAGGCCAATGGTATCCTTGGGTGCATAGAGAAGAGTGTGGACAGTAGGTGGAGGGAGGTTCTCCTCCCCCTCTACTCTGCTCTAGTGAGACCTCATCTGGAGTATTGTGTTCAATTCTGGGCTCCCCAGTTCAAGAGGGACAGGGAAATACTAGAGAGAGTCCAATGGAGGGCTACAATGATGATTAAGGGACTGGAACATCTCTCTTATGAGGAAAGTCTGAGAACCCTGGGGCTGTTTAGCCTGGAAAAGAGAAGACTGAGAGGGGATCTTATTAATGTTTACAAATATCTGAAGGGTGGGTATCAAGTAGAAGGGGCCAGTCTCTTTTCAGTGGTGCCCTGTGATAGGACAAGAGATAACAGTCACAAACTGCAACACGGGAAGTTCCACCTCAACATGAGGAAAAACTTCTTGACTGTGAGAGTGACAGAGCCTGGAACAGGCTGCCCAGAGAGGTGGTAGTCTCTGCTTCTCTAGAGACTTTCAAAACCCTTCTGTATCTGTTCCTGTGTGGCATGCCCTAGGTGTTCCTGTGCTGGCAAGGGGGTTGGACTCGAGCTCCAGAGGTCCCTTCCCCCAATCTCTACTATTCCATGATTCTGTGATTACACCACTGGTAGCACAGAAACTGTTACACTGTGGAATGGGCTCTGGCTATATATACAAAACCTGTGTGTGGGTATATATATATATATATATACACACAAAGCCTGTAAAAGCTCAGTCCATGCATTTTGTCCCACATGTCCTTATAGAAGGGTATTTCAGCATTTCATTTTTCCATCTCTATCCTGCTTTCCATGCTGCAAACCAAGATTCTGGCAATACTCTAAGAAAGTCTTCACAGTGAAAAGCAGTAAAACTCAAGGGGTAGTCCAGTCTTGAATAGACCTTTGTCTACTCTAGTACGGCCTGCTGGGTCTTATAACTAGCAGTTCCTACCAGCATGAGGAAGAATCTCTTTGCTAGTCTTGGTTAACAAGAACAACACTTGATCCAGTGCAACACAAGTGTTATATTCATGTAACCAAATAAATGTGGGCTTTTCCTGGGCAAGCTGTTGCAACAAATTCTACTTATTCCCTTTAGAAAAGCAAGTTTTAAAATGCAATTAATTTATCAGAGACTGCAAATTCTCCCATAACTGTACTGTATTAAAAAGTTGAGAAAGAAAATCACCTGCTTGATTCCACTGCCCTCCCCTGTTGGGCTGCAACGTGATTTAACCATTGCCGCAAGTACTGTTCCCACAGGTTGGCAGAGCAGGGCTCAAGGAGCATACCCAGGCAGAGAACCTTCTCTACCAAAACTGGTCATAACTCAGTGCACTGAGAGCTAGAAAAGTCCATCATGTTCCTGTAGGTCTGCATCTGAGCTTCCCTGTGAATCCAACAAACAGGCCTGAGCCAGCAGACTTTGATGTTGTGATAAGACTTGCTCCGCCCAGGAGTATGAAGTAGAGGTGCGGAGAGGTAGAGAGAACGTCATCTGAATGGTTTTTAGAGGAGTCCTCCTCTAAATCATCTGTTTCCATCTCAGGGCTCTCTCTGGCAGAGAAAGAAGGTTTTGTTTGTTTTCAGTCTCAGCTAGCCAGCTATGGAGATAGGCTATAAAATATGTATCAGTCTTTCGGGAGCAAAAAAGTGGTAATCACCAGCACTGGATGGCTAGGAGGGTCAAGTCAGCTTCCTTGAGTGTACACGTGCCACAGACTCTCCTGTCAGGGATTTTCTCCTCTGAGCCTATGAGTCTCCCTGACTATGTGTGGAGAAAGAGCAGGTATGGTTCTGATTTTAGATTCTCAGCCATTTTATTAAGATACTAAAGCTTTTGCATTCATCTCCAGATCAGTTGCACTACACACACAGCCCCCAAAGCCCCACATTGAGAACCACATTGAGGCACAGCTCCACTTAAATAAGTAGAAGAATATATGATTCTCTGTGTGCTTCGGAGAGCAACAGGAACACACAGCACAGATTAACAGTTGATTCTCTTCTCATGTGACTGAAAACTGTCTGCCTGCAGTGTACCTGTCTCTCCATACCCCTCCGAACAGCTTTTT
This sequence comes from Ceryle rudis, assembly GCA_033439905.1. NCBI lineage: Eukaryota > Metazoa > Chordata > Aves > Coraciiformes > Cerylidae > Ceryle > Ceryle rudis. The sequence goes on from JAAGNO010007534.1 coordinate 70,127, forward strand.
GTTTTTACCCATCGGCCAATTTTCTCCCAGTTTGACAGAGGAAAAAAAAACCCAAGAGGAACAAAGTTTCTACAACTTTCATGAACACCGTCAGCCAGCAAAGAAGAGCAAACTTATTAGCTCTCCAAGAAAAGCTGCAGCTTGAAACCAGATCTCATGAGACACGAGAGCAGGCACATATCTCTGAATATCCAGCTGCAGGAAAACATTCAAACACAGCTCACATATTAACACACTACAAAAAACCCAACTGCACAACACAAGAAGTCAGGCTGCCAACCCCCCATCTCTCCCTTCCTTTTCAGCCCCCTCATATTAGTCTCCCCAAGATAAAGGCTTTTCTGAAGCTATGACACACTGAAGCTCCTACTGAGTCAGAGTCTAACCTGACCACCTCCTCCAGTAGCTCCAGCTGTAACCCCCTTTGGCCAGCTACCCTAGTGACTGTGAGTAGTTCAAGACTCAGGCAAAAGCAGGCTCAGCACTGACCCCACCATACTGCTTCACACCAAATGGCTCAATAGGTTCTTACTGGAACAGAGTCCTAAATCAGGAACTGGACCAACCACACAATAATTACTGCACTACATAGAAATATGGTCCCACTAACTTACAGGCAGGGCAGAGGGCTGCTCCATTTCAAAAGGCTATCAGTCATTTAGCATGCTCTGGCCCTGCCTCTATGAACGTCTTGAGATTATTCTTTTTACTCCCTGTTGAATGTTTTAGACTAGCTCTTGGTTTTTGGTATCTATGGCTGTTGGTGGATAAAATATCCTGCACTCCCAAAGTCTTTTTTATATTTAGATACAACAGAGAGGAGCAATCTTTCCTCTTAGGGCTGCTTATGAGCCCAAAGTCAGAGTCTGCTTTGGGCAGCCAAGTGCCTGGGACAAAAACACAAAGTTGGCCCTGCAGCTAATCCAGATCCAGCTGGAGCTCTGGGAAGGCAGGATGACCAGTGTCCCTGCCAAGGCAGTGAATGGATGAAAGTATAGCAATGTTTCCCTAGCTGTCATGGTGCCACCCATCACTGCTAGTCCAGCTCCCCAGGCTCTCCTTCTCTGCCTCTACAGGACTATTTTATTCTCAACCTCAAGGCAACCAGGAGAGTCCAGGTCCACCTCTCAGGCTGCACCAGTGGAGCCTAATTTCATTTATAATGAGGCAGTTCCCAGAAAGATCCACTCTTATCAGTGCAAGGCTGCCTAGCTGACCTGGTCACACACAGGACAGGGTTGGGTTTTTTTCTGTGGGAAAAAACAAACAAACAAACAAACCAAACAACTTTCAAACAAAAAAACACCCAACAGTCATGTTGAGCTGTGCCTACTTACTAACCAAGGATATCCAGGTATCTGTACTCTGTTAATCTTTCACTTAGCAAAGCACAACATTTGCTGTGCTGAGATCTTGCTTTTTCCCAACCATGATTTTAGATTGACTGTAATAATTATTAAAGTCACAATATTTTTTAACTGCAAACAGAAAAAAACTGCCTTCCTTTCTCCCCATCCTACTAAATGTAACTAAGAACAGCAATGAAAGTCTGCAGAAGTGACCAGAAACACCTGAGAAAGCATATGGTACTGCTTCCTGCTATATTTTCCCAGCCTACAGCAATATCATAGACTACCTAAACTGAAGATGATGTCTTTGTGTACAAGAGCCATCAGTGGGCTTGTAGTTCCATAAATATGTCTAACACCACAGGGAAACTTTTGGCAACTTTGTTATCACATGGTACTAAACACTACAGCTGTGTGCTGTATGAAGAGATGCTCCCTTTTGTTTTAACCTGATAATATAATTTAGAGCCCACAGTTACCATCTAAAAAGAATGAAACCATGAAGCCACATGCTGCCATTTGTGGTTTCACTGATTCCCTGCAGAGGTTTTTTTCTAGTCTGAAGAGTCCCTTTTTATGTAGCCACTCCCTGTACAACCTATTCATGCCTTTGATCATTCTATGACTACTCTTTCTAGTCCAGTTACATCTTTTGTCATAGATGCTTCAAAGGACCAATCTTGAGCAGGAAGATCTTTCCTGAAAAACAACTACTATCCAAGTATATTAGCAATACCATAGATTATTCAAAAAAACCAAAATGAAACTGCTTTCTGACACCATACACAATGTTTTACATTCTCATTACTTCTGGAACCATAACCCATCACTTTTAGGGGACTTTCAGTTCCAGAAAATTTCAAAAGTACCTAAAACCAGAGATCCCACTGGAGAAAAAAAAAAAAAAAAAGTTCAAGCAGATCATAGTTTGGGTAATTTATCTTGAAAAATTAATATTTTTCCTTTTAGTTTGCATGTCATCTGAACAGCAGATCACCCATCCCAATTTCTGTTATGATACCAGCATCATTCCTCCACCTGGTTTGCTTTCTGATCAATTACAATTCCCAAACATCTGAAACACTTAAATATTACCTTTGTTGACAAATTTAAATTTATAATGTACAGTGGAGACTGGCAAAGGAAAATGAGATGCCATGATGCATTAGTCATTGTTATTCTCGGTTCAGAATGAAGAAGATAGGAAGATAGGAGCTAACCAGGACACTGGCCTCTTTTTTTTTTTTCCCTCCTCAGATTCTTCTCTTTGTTTGACAGGAAAGGTATCCTCTCTTTTTTATTCAATACAAGAGTTTGGGAGGTCTCTGGATGTCTCAGAAGTTGGACAAAAGGATATAGAATATTCCATTTCTGGATTTATGGGCAATAAAGCACAAAGAGGATGTCAGTCAGACAGAGGATCAGTCACATTTCTAGCGGCTGATTGCTCATCAGCCTTTCATTTAATCACCATCCCACAAGGCAGGGGGACTGTTCACACCAGTCATTCCTTAGTGATGACTACTCTGATGGGCATCAACAATCTCTGGAGATGTAGTTTTTGCATATTTAACCTACAAAAACAGTGGAGATTAACTTGAAAGCCATATGTTTGCATCACTCTTGTCCAGTAAGAAAACAGCAGTGCTTTGGATTAGCACCAGCAATCACTGACTATCCAGAACAATGTGCCACTGGATGCCTAAATAGCACTTACCATCAGCAACCAGACTGTTCCTTCCCAAAGTCTTGTCTCTTCTGCACCCAGGCCTTCCCTCACCTCCAGATACACTATTTCCCGATAGAAGCAGTTTCAGCAGTTTTTTCAGGAAAACAATGGCAGAGAAAGATGCTTGGCAAAACAGAAGTACAAGTTGCCAAATCAAACCAAAGAACCACTCTGAGCATCAGAGTCTGACAGTCCCTGCTCTAGGACTTTTTTTAGAGGCAGTATACTTCAACTACTATGGGACATAGATTTGGCTAAAGGCAGCTCTGAAGCTGTCTCACCATTCTGGTTCTGCCACAGAACGGCAAAAATCTTTCCTATGAAGTAGAGATAAACACAAAGTTAACTGACAGATCCCAACACCTAGGGAGGCAAGAGCCTGAACTATAAAAGCCTATGGCAAAGTATGCTCTGATTTTAGAGAACCCAGGATCCTGATCAAAGCAAGCAGGCTGCAGGTGTAGTGGTAACTAAACATTGCTTTATATTCTGCTGCAGAATAGTCCACAATAAGGAACCACAAAAGTAACAAAGATTGGTGCCTCCTACTGTAATACTAAAATAACTCTACTTCCCCAGATGTAAAACTTCATATTCTCTATACTATGGCCATTTATCTCATCTTAAATTTAGTTACCTACAAACTAGGTATTTAGCTCTAGCTCCCAAGCCTGTCCACACTTTCTCTCTAATTATAGACAGAGACTGTTAACTTCAGAGGATAATTTATTCATCCTAAATAGGTGAGTAGGTATGGCTCTCTTAAGGTGTCTTTCTCTCTTCAGTGTAAAAGGAGATGAGAGCAACCAACACACACACTGAACAGTTAGACGGCTAGCACGAGGCAAGGTGTATCTCCCACTAAATGAATTAGCAAAGTGCATGCACTGAGCTAGCAGTACAAATGAAGGAAAGGATCTCAGTCATCCTAAGATCAAAAGTTCATCATATGTTCTAATGTACCAGTGTTCTATGTTTTAAACATTGTTATTCTGTTGCCATATGTATGAGAAATACTACCAGAAGTAGGTGCCAAACGGTGTCAGGACTCCACGGTGCCTTACACATTCTATAGCATTGCAAAATGAAGAGAACAGAGATAAGCAGAGAAACATGATATGAATCTGTTGCTGACAGAATTAAGAATATAAACAAATATATGAGGATATGCAAAATGGCTTCTCCTCAAAACCCAGCATAAGAACTTTCCTTCATTGCACATTTGTCCCACTGTACACTGATCACCTGCTGGCAATCCTTACAGTGGCCAGGCAAAGCTGATTCCCAATGACAGAAACTGTACCTCACAAAAGCACCAACACGAAAGCCATGCAGGCATCATGTGATATCCCCATTGTCTCAGCAAGGGCATCAGAATCTGAATGATCATATTACTGCTTCTGACCCGAGACATTCCTGCAGACATCACCCAAGACACAGTTCAAGATCCAGTTACCGTGAACAGGACTGATCTAGAGCTAAGGCTGTCTGGCTTCACAAGGGCTTCTCCATTGCTCATTTCATTGTTGTGTGAAATCTATATAAAAGCATTACCTTTGTATAGCTCTGAGGAACTGCACCTCACCACTACTCACTTCCCATTGGTACAGTCTAAAAGACCTGATATATTTATCATGCTCTTGATTCTTATGTATACTTATTTTCCATAGAGGTGTTTTATGCAACGTTGATAAAGCAGCAAACTGTTTTGATTCCAAGCACTTGACTGACTCAGCAAAGATGCCCTTATCAAGACATATTCAAGAAATTTGGTCTAGAGGACATTAACACCCTCAAGATAAAAGGCAGCTTTAATTACAAAGCCTTATTAATTAATCAGATATTAATTAGATTAATAATTACAAACAAGGCCCTTCCCAGGCTCTTTTCTAGTTTTATTACTATAGCTAAAAATGCTTCTGTAATGAGTCTTTTATACAGCTAATCATTTTAATTTACATTATTTTGCAGCAGAAGGAAACTGTTTTGAATCTAGGATTTTCTGAAGCTATTAGGTGCATTTGAACTGGAAGTCCCCTTAAATGTGTATTGAACAAAATATTGAGGGAAGTCTGTAGAACTGCCCCATCACTAAACTCTGTATTTCTGTGCCGGATATGGATGACAAACAAGTCCTTCCAACCACTCTGAGAATAAGTACACACTTGGCAATAAAAACTATGCTGACAGTATGTCACCTCACCCTTCTAAGAGAGGACACAAACCTCAGTTTCCCAGCTGGGTATATCAGTATCGGTGTCCACTCATGCCCCCTGGGGTGGTGGCTGTGACCAGGGTTTACCAGAAACTTGCCTTTGACATCCTCTGCCTGTTTTGGGATCAGTGGTAGGCAGTATTGTGGGGCTATTAGATGAACCCGAATCATCTTTAACGTAACACAATCACGTTAAATTACATTACGTAACACAATACTGCTACTTTTTTCAAACTATAAGCAAATGTTGCCATTGCAAAAAACCTGTTCAGAGCAGTCTCAGCAGCAGCTGGATTAAGCCTCTCAAAATGCAGTTAAATCCAGTGCTACACTGCATGTAGATATTTCATACTAGCACTGGTTGAGTGTGAGTCTTATTCATTCCTTGAGCACAAGGATTAACAGAATCAATTCTAGTTAGCATGTCTTCAAAATGCAGACAGTGAGGTCTAAGCTTACATCTACACAGACTTTCCAGAGGTAAGTCTGCTGTTTATTATCATGGTTAATAAATGACTGTGATCCATACAGCAAATGCTCAACATGGGGATCCCCCTCTTCCCCACCAACTCTTTGTGAGCTGTGGGCAGGTCAGAAAGCACACAACCAATCACTCCTGCACTATCATCTCCTAAGACCTCAGTACCTATTATCTTTCAAACCACTGTTGGTTCAAGCTTAATTTTGCCCCAGAAAAAAGCCTCCTTTTCTTGTCATCTTTTGCACTCAGCTCTCAGAAGCTCATCTAACACAAAGCACTTCGTCTTGGGAGAATAAACCTGTTGGATTTTTTTCAGACAGAAGATCAATAAAGTGGGAACAGCTTGAAAAGTCAATCAGCTTCAGCAAATCCCCCAGGACACAGCTGAGTGATTGTCATTTTAATAAAGGAATAGTAAACGGAGCACAAGGAAGAGCACATCCCCTTCAAACTCAGGAGGGAGGATATCTTAGTCTGAGACACAGGGAAAGAAAAGCACTGGAAGAGACCAGTCATTTCTCTAGCCTGATAGGCTTTCTCAAGAAGTAGTCAGAGCTAACTTAAATTTCGTCAAACTGAGGATTTGCTTCAATACTACACTGCAGAATTACATTTCCTCTAGGTATTAAATGAGGCATATTTTTGTTTAGGCCCTGAAAAACAAGAAAAATATCCCTTATGTCTTTACTCCTAGGTGGTGTGCTGAAAACGTGGTTCTTATTCATGCTAAAGTCATGACTTCTACCTAAATGGAGATTACAAAGAGCTAAGGACCCTGCATATTATCAAGGAAAATGGAAGGGAAAAGTTGTCTGTGATTCAAGATCCTACAGTCCATTTTCTAGACACACCATGGATTTTCTTTATGTCTTTGGATTTAATGATAAGTTAACTACAGAATCAAACACAAACACACAAGATGCAAACAGTGAGGTTCTCTGAAGAAAGAGTTCTGTTGTACTACAGGTATTGGAAGGTATTTTGGGAAACCTTCAAGATTCCTACTTTGAAACAGACTTCCTATGTGTTAGTGATCTTTTTGCCAGCTACACTATGACATATTTTGCTGTTGTTCCAACCACCTAGGCCAGAGTATGGCATCTCCCACAGAGGCTAGCACAGAAGCAAACATTTCAAACTGTGAAGTAAGATCCACCCTTTCTTAGCCATGACAGATGGATTTGACTTACTGTGTGAAGTTCCATGCCCTGTGCTATGTCAGAGCTCAGAGTCCATCAATGTAATTGTCTATCCTAGCATTCAGGTCTATGACTCAGTATGTTTTGGACCTTTGGCCATGCTTTCTACTGGAACTTGGGCTCCAGTCCCATTCAGGACATCTGTCTTTTGATGAACCAACAGTTGCTCATGTTTCTGACAGCATTGTCCATGGATCCATGCTTCAAAAAAAGTAAGAGTAGAACTCATTAAATTGTCCAAGTGTATCTTTAATTGTATTCTGACCCAGCATGATTCACTCACAGCCCCTGGACAGTTTTACAGCTGTAGCACTGAAGTTATTTCAATGGTATTAGTTAGACCAGGAAAGAAATGGGTTTTTTTCTTCACCCTAGTGAACCTGATGCTTCAAAAGCCAATGAGAAAATGAAGCATGATACTACATTCCTGAAGGCCACCATTAAGACCCTCAGGGATGACATCAGCGTAAAGGGGTGCCCATATTTTAGCAGGTAGATTGTAATAGCCTGTGATTAATTAGGAAATAGTGGCAGCTCATCATTGGCCATTTCCTTATCCTTTTTAGCTACCTTACCAGAAGGCACATGGTTTGTTTTAACACCATTTTAACATTCTAGGAATGAATCTTCCTGCAGGCTGAATAGTAACACTTTGAAAACAAGCCCCCTGCAGTCAACAAGGATCTGATCAACTGCTTTGTGAAGGGACAGTTCTGCAGACTTATCCATGCACATCTCTACAGGTTTTACTCTGAGGACAGAATAGAAATACGGGTACAAAAGAGGGAGGTTAACAGAGGGCCACAATTTCTAGCAAAAACATTTAGTCATGACTGAGACATCAGTGAGTAGCGCATGGACATACTGGGCATAAGAACATGTAGGGAAAGTGATGCATCTCTGCATCCTATTGCAAAGAATAAGGGCAGTGATGAATGGCCAATGGCTCAGAGCAGATGAACTTTCTTATCCCACCTCTGAGGTCTCCGGGAGGCCATCTGGACAGGAAAACTGCTGGATTCACACCACTGCTTTGAGTACACTGCTTGACTGTTCACATTCTAAACTACTTATCACATCTAAAACTGGAAGTCTCAATACAGTACAGCATGTTCCTCAGAACATTCATTCCTAGGCCTATCACCCACTTTTAACTAAGTACCACAGTGGACCTGCATAATTTAGCCATTTGAAAATATAACCAAAGAGGTGAGAAGATTTGCTACAGGAAAACGGCCAAGTGTTAACCAAGCTTTCCCAATTAGTTTCTCCTCCTCCCTCCCCCTTCCAATACCACTGTAACCCCTCTGGTGTGTGCTTCTATTAATCACAATCCATGCAGTCAAAAATGTTCATTTTAGACAGACACATTTGTTGTGCTTGACTCGGAGGTAAGGGAACACTTCCACGTTAATGGGATACAATCATGGATCAATGCAATTCATATTGAGAATTAAGTGCTATGATAATTGAAAGAGGCAATGCAGAAAGAGATATCACATCATGTAATATGCATCTATTACACAGCTGCTAAACTTTAAAACAGTGCATTTGTAATAATCAGAGTATCATGGTGAAATAGCAACTGTCTTTTCAGGCTAACAGTAAATGCACATTGGGAGTGCTATCTGAAGGGGTTACTTCTTTGTCCATACTTTACTACATAACTGATGCTGAAAATGAAGAAAATAAAGATGAGTTTTTGCTACAAGTCATTATTTTGCAAAGACTGCACTTCAATAACTCTCACACAGAAAATATTTTCTATAATTAATCTCCCTTCCTCACGGATGAGAGCAAACAAACACGGGTGTCCTGGTTTGGGTGAGAATAGAGCTGGTTCTGTTCAGTGATTTCACTTTTCAGCTCTGTTCTTCTAACTAACTGCACTGTCTGAAGTTAGCAGCCTGTTTCTGTTTTCACAGACAGTGTCTGCTTCTAGCAGTGGTAGCACCCCATGTTTTGAGTTACTGCCAAGGACTGGTGTGCAGATCAAGGCCACTGCTGGATCTTGTGTACCACACAGGGGGGTGCAGAAAGTGAAAGGCTGCACCTGCAGGGTGGAGTGGACAGGGCAGGTGACCCCAAACTGACCAGCGAGGGATTCCATCCCATATATGTCATATTCGGTATAAAGCTGAGGGATCCAAAGGGTCTATAGCTTGCTCACCGCTCTCTCTTTGGGGACTCCTGGGCTCCTCTCCCCTCTTGGACTGCTTTGCCAGCTTTGCTTGGCTTGGCTCAGCTCAGGTCCTCTTTCGGTTCTTTCCTCGGAGCATCCGAGGCAGAACGGACAGAGTCCTCCTTCAATACCAATCTGTGTGTTCCTGAATCCAGTACCAGAATCCAGCTCCTGAACACAGCTCCCATCTGCTGCTGAGCCCAGTCTGGGACTCCCCCAGTGCCTGCTCCAAAGCACCGGTGACAGTGATGTAATTGCCATCAGGGGTTTGGGTTCGATACTGGTTTTGTATATATTTGTAAATATTCTATTTTTATTATTATAATTTTCATTTTCATTAAAGCTGTCTACTTTCCTTTTTTAATTGCTGAGTCTCTCTCCCCTATTCCCTTTCTCTTCCCCTTTGG
>JAAGNO010007534.1:82829-137969 GCA_033439905.1 Ceryle rudis
TTCTTCCTATGGGATCACTGCTTCAGCGGGATCACCGCTTCAGCGGGATCCCTTCATCTGGACTGCTACCACCCCCCTAGCTGGCAGAGAGTCGAGTTGTATTCGGACTCTGTTTGGGTTTGGTTTTTTTTTTCCTTTGTACTGTTGCATTTCTTTTTTTTCTTTTTTTTTTTTTCTTTTTTTTTTATTTTATTTCGGACTTGAGTCTCTCGATGGTTTGCTTTTCAAACCATTACACCAGGCAACAACACAGTACCTTCCTCCCTTTGTCCACCTGAGAAGCCTTCAACTCCAGTTACACTTCAGAGTCATGACTAAATCACAGTGAACAAACTCAGGATGACAAGCCATGTCTCTGGGCCAAAGAGTTCTGTCAAAACAACATCACATTTCTCTTATTCTTTCTAGACTCTCTTAGCCAACCCCAGCAACACAGTTTTGCCTTCTCCAGACAGTACCATATTCCCACAGTCTATGCAAGCCTTTGGCCTCTCTCTGCAGAGACTGCCAATACATTGCATTCCTTGGAGTAGCTCAAAGGCTCCCTTAGAACCCTGCTGCTAATGGTGAAAATCACAGTGGTCTTCCCAGAATAATAAAAAAACCAATCAAACAAACAAAACCACCAATCCAAACAAACACCAACCAAAAATCCAAACCAAAACAAACACATTTCTAAAATCTGACTCTGAAATGCTTCACAGTGATCTGATTATTTCAAGTCTCTACTCAGAGGGTTTCCTGATTTCATTTGTAAGAGTGGACATCTAAATCCATGTTCTCAAATAAGTATCCATCTTAAATCTCCTGAGCAGAAAACATGAATTCTTAATCTCCCTTTTCATTGCTTTCATAAGAACATTGTTGCTGCTGCTGTTGTATGAGCAAGCACACTTATGAATTCCTCCCTGCAAATGGAATTCCTACCCTTGTAGGAATAACCTTTCATGCATAGCAAAGTTCACTGGCACAATGCTATTTTTTCCCTGCCAGAAGCTAGATACATCATTCTACTCAAAATTAAAACCACCTTAACACTCATCTGTAATAACATGTGACAGCTGCCATGTTTTTAAAACTCCAGATGAAACTGGGTATCTCAAACTCGTCACTTGATCCATCTGCTTCGACAAAATTGGTTTGAGGTATGCCTGCCTTGGATTTAGCACATTCTAGTTACTGATAGCAAACATGGGGACAGTGCATGGGGAAGCAGCAAGTGGTGTCGGTACTTCTTGCTTGTCTGCCTCCAGAAAATTAAGAGGTTATCTTAGTAAACCAAACTGGTTTTTGTTGCCGAGTGAGGATTTTAACCAGTCTTTCAATAGAGATTCCCGTTGCTCCCAAGGGCTGTGCTTATTACCTATGCTGTGTAAACACAACATCCTTTGTTTTAGAGAATGACCTAGGAGAGGATGCCATATTTCCCTAGTACAAGAAACATAGAAACACAGAAATATCTGGGTTGGAATGGACCTCCAGAGGTCATCTAGTCCAACCCCCCTGCTGAGAGCAGGGACATCCTGAACTAGAGCACATTGCTCACAGATTCATCAAGCCTCACCTTGAATGTCTCCAGGGATGGGGCCTCAACCACCTCCCTGGGAACCCTGTTCCAGTGTTCCACCACTATAGTGGTAAAGAACTTCCTCTTCAAGTTCAGTGTCTTCATAAATGCTGCACAGGTCAGAGGGTAGGGAGCTGGGGATAATGAAGGGCGCTTTGCTTCCTGTCCTTCTACACAAGTCAGGAGATAAGACTATGCTGAGTGGGGAAGGATAAGCAGGTTATCAGACAGGCTTTCAATGTACCCAGATATATTGGGGACAGTACATGGCAAAGGGCTACATCACGCTGAGTTTGATGGAATCTATTAAAACATCAGGGCAATACAAAGAGCTTCCACACATGGTTCTGCCGCAAACCATAAACTAGGCCAGGAACATCTACTCTCCTCCCACCCTGCCCCAGAATTATTACCTCTGTCTGGAAGTGCTCACTAGGACCATGAAAATACTTTGTTGTCAACTCCTCTGCTTCAGTTTCCCCACAGAAAATAGGAGATGAGCATGAAGGTATCTAATTCATCTTTGCAGAAAGCATCTTCTGAGCTTATCTACATAAATAAAATAGTTGGTGTGACCAACAGAATCAAATAAGCATAGAAAACAAAAATAAAGCCACAACTCAATCAGTTTCACAGGTTACATTCACATCTGTCCAATATGGCACTTGGCTGAAGAATCATAACTTCCACTTCAAAAGCATGAAGAGCTATTTGACCACCTGCTGTCCAGGACTGCCAGGCCATTGGTCTGTATATAAACCACAAAGAGAAATCATCACACTTCCATTGCAGATGAGGAACAGCAGTATCATCAGTGTGGCCTTGAGTCACTAGGGGGAGAGTCTCCCACTTTCACTGCAACTCCAGAGCCAACAATAGGATGAGGGTCTGCACAAGATGCCTGCCAACAGTGTCACCTGGGCTGCCTCAGTGTGCAGCGTATCAGTGTGCAGAACAAATGAGTCAGCAGACTCATTTTTCATCATCTGTGCTCACCAGCAATCGCCCTCCATTTCTACGATGTCAGCTCAGCAGCATCCTAACAAAGAAAAAGAGAAATCCTTCCCTTGCTCCTGCCACATGTTCACCTCACCTTCAATCTTCAAACTGATAGAAAGGATTAAAGAGAGTGCTGCTTAAAATAAAATGGATATAGGATTCAAAACCAATTACCAAAGCATAATCTTGCTCAGATGGGCATGCTAAGAATAATTACTATCCATAAGATGAATGCTTGTTGGAGACACATTACAGGAGACTGCATAATTAAATATAGCAACCGATCCTCATTTATCTACCAAGCAATTCACATTTAAAAGCTCACCTGCATGCATCTGGGCAAAAGCCACTTGGGAGTTTTCATAGCAGTTGAAAGTTTGGGGAACAGCAAAAACAGGAAAATAAAAAATAGCAGGAAAGTAATCAGCTTGTCACCAGGAAAAAAAAAAAACAAAAAGGGGAAAAAAAAAAAAAAGAGGAGACAGTAAAAATCCTGCTCTGGGCATTATCTGTCCTTTAAAATAATATTCTTTGAATGAAGTGAAAACATCTTTGATGTCAGCTTACACTTGGTCCAAACAAAAAATGTTTCCAGAAATAAATAAACTGATGCAGAAGCAAGAGGGGGCACTGTGCCAGGTACAGTTTTCTCAACATGCTAGCTACAGTGTCTGTGGACTAGAGGAAAACAACAAAGGCAAGCATTGTCACCACACCTCAACAGCTCCATCACGCTACATCAGTCTTCCCTTCTTCACTCAGTCAAGAAACAACTGACACCAAGCATAGATGTGCCAGAGTGGTGATCAAATCAAGGATACTTCTAGCCTTCTACACTCATACTGTTCCATTCGTAAGATGAAGCTATTTGGAGGGGGGGAAAGCCATCTTTTTCTTGGCTGCTCTGCAGTCTGGAGGGAAATGTAATGCTCAGCATGGCATACGACCTGACAGGTGGCTTATAACCATGTGCCAAGTACCACAAGCCCTGCCAGCCCAGCTCCAGAAGTGCAGCACAATGCAATTCTCTTGCCATGTATTGCCCAAAGCTAGTTACATCCTGCCTCTCCTGCTCCACAGATGCTCTTTCAAAACTTTGCCAAATGGGGTTTTCACAGGAGCATGTTGCCCTGACTCATGCTAACTACCACGTTGCCAGAAAGGTGAACTAGAATCCTGAGAAGGATTTCCATCAGCAAAATAAAATGCAGGACCTACCTTCTTACTGACTGTGGTCCCAGGCAATGACAATTCATCCTTCTAGAGAAATTGTTAGTCTCCAAAGATAAGAACAACTATTCTCTGTAAGTCTTATTACTATTTTGCAAACATGCATTCCATCCCCAGCAGTCATTTTTCAGGTGTTTGAAAGATGCGAGTACAAATGCTTTGTTGGGAGATACTGGCATTAATCAAATATTCCCATGTGAAAAAATATACCAAGTCAATAAGAATATCAGAACAGCAATGTTCATTTTACTAACTGATTTATATAAATTAGTAGCTGAACAGGACAAATATCTACTCCATCCCACAAGTAAATTATTTATCTACTTAGTAAAATAAAATAAAAAAGCTCTAAAATATGGAGGTCAGATGTATTTTTGTGGATAAAATTTTCTCTGCAGAAAACCAGTGATGGATATATGTAAAGAGAGAGCAAGCCACCCACCTAATAGATGCCCAATTAAACTTAATGAGAGTTTATCTTCAGCTTAAATATGCAGCTTTGACAATCTAAGTCTAAATGCCCTAAATTTTTCTGTATCTATCTCCTGAAACCTCAAAATCCAGTTTACCTTATCCCCAAGAGATTAGTTTTATCAGCAGCACCTTATCTCCAAACCTCCAATCTTGCTACACAAACTGTTGTATATGACCCCCGCAAGCAACCACATAACTTGAGCAGTAAACACTGATCATTAAATGTGCAAAAAGCTTGTACTGTTGACAATCTGTGAAAGAATCAGAGGCTGTCCTATGAAAACTGTCACTCAGAAGACTAAGACAGCATTAAATCCTTGCAGACATTAGCTGAAAGCATAATGCTTTCATGCATCCAACTTGGGGTTTAGAAGCAGAGGGAAAGCTTTTGGGGGCTTTTTTCAACAAATGCTTTTGGTGAATACTGAGAAAAATAGAGGTACAGATAAGCTTTGTACTTAAGATGCTTATACTAGTAATGCAACACTTTCTATTTCCACAATGGTCGGAATGAAATGACTCACACATTCCCAAAGTGAGTGAACACCACCATATTATCAATGAGAAAAAAAAAAAACAAAAAACCCCAGATTTTTTTCCTGAGTTTTGTCCCACACCTGAAGAGTGTCCTCAGTCTATGCAAACTGCAAGAGTCCAGGGATGAAGCAATTAGATCCTGTTTGCAGTGAACGTCCTTCAAACTTGGACATCCAGTGCAAGTAAATGGACACTGAAATGTAAAGTTCTCCACGTTAAAGATGGATCTTCAAGTTGTTGGAAAGCATCTGTATCTCCCTCATGGAGTATTTTTAAAGCACCTGTACTGGCTCCTAAGTGCCTATACCCCAAAGAGGCTGACCACTCAGTCCAACTGCAAGCCAAGGGATGATGAGCAGGATCTTAAAGATTGAAGCATGGCTCAAGACTGTTATAAGAGATTAGGGCTAAGGAAAAAAAAAAAGCATATTTGTAATATTTTTTTTTTTTTCAATGGACAGAAAACAAAACATCTGCACAATTCAATAAATACTCCACTTGACTCTCAAGTATGACCTCTGGTAAATTGACATCATGTGAAAAACATTGTCTATATTTTGTCTACAAAAAAAGTCATTCAAAACCATCTCTACCCCACAACATATTTCTTCTTCTAGAATATTGGTATTTCAAAACAAACTATCCCCAAAACATTGAAGTCAAGCTCTGTTTAATGAAAACCATCATCACCTTGACTGTTGTATAACAGCTTCTAAGTAGGAAAGTATTAAAATACTGTTTTCCTAAAATCCATGTATATATAGTACTGGGAAAACCATACTTAGACAAACTAATCTGAGTCAGATCTTAGCTACACTGTGTTAGGGACCTCCAATGAATCCAGCAGATTTATTCTCAATTCACGGACTGAAAATCAGGTTTTAATCACATTGTATAATGAGGAACAAGAACTTGGGCAAAATTCACAGAATAAAAAAAAAACCAAAACTGTTTCAGTGTGAAGCGTATTCTTTGAAGGAAAGATTAAAATAACTAGGCAAACAATTTGACAGAGCAAGGACTGGAGCTATATAATAATTCTCAGAATCTGAAAGGTCTAAAAGTTAGATGCAATTCCTGCTGGAAAAAAAATAAAACCTATTTGCCTCTTGAAAATGGATGCAAAAACTGAAATGATAAAAAAAGAAATTTTAGGCCAAATACCATTAAAATCTTTTAACTTGCAGAATCATCAATAGTGTCAGTTGGAAACACTTCATCAAGATATCTAGGAAGTCCAAGATATTTAAACATCACTTTCTTGTCAAAAAGAAAATTCAAATTTGGACCAGCTCTGGCACTTAAGCCATGGAACTGGCTCCAAAACAGAGAGACAGAAACCTCATTGCTCAAATGCAAGAAAACCTCATCGGTCATATTAGATTTATGCAGCAAAAAGAGAGCACAAACGTGCAGGAAAGAGGCCATTCTTTGCAGAGTAATTTGTCAAACTGGACTCTCATTTGGGTTCTCCCAGAGCATACAGTATGAGATACACCATCCCCAGAGCTCACTTGCATGCCACAGCAATCAACTAAAGACACCACAGCATCGGTTCTATTATTTCAACAAAGTGAATGGAAGTGAGGGACACCTCAAAGTTTGCTTCACAAAAAAATAACAAAAATAAAAATGACTGTGATGGAATAAAGTGCTGTGTACAAAATGTAAAGAGATTTCATAGCACCTAGTCTTCATTTTTATCACATCAGATAGCTCTCTTTCTAAAGGGCTCTGAGGAAGGATAACTAAAGATTGTTAAGACTTGCTGCAGCTTTGGATTTATTATGGCAAGACATCTTCTTTTTTTCCTAAACTACTTGCAACAAACGTTGCTAGGCAGAAAAAGCCTATATGAACACTTGTAAATGCTCTACTGAGAGGCAAAGAGGTAGAAGGCGACTAGCGCTGAAATGACTAGATGAGGGTTTAATTTTAAAACTCTATAAACAACATAAATATTTAATGTCAGGGAATCAAAGACATCTTTCTCTTCTTAACGTATGGGGATCTGCAAGCCAATACAGATATAAACCATGCCTTATTTTTTGCAGTGTGCATCCTACCACTGCACCTGAAAATACATTAGAGAAGTAAATAATACAGTTGCAAAGCTAAAATAAGATATCCTAGTCTAGGAATAAAATTTAAAACATCTGTACAAAGGGCAAAGAGGTATTTTCAGGTAACTAATAACCCGAGGAAACACAAGCCCTTCGCTCCAAAATGCAGAGCTGGTTTTTTTCAGTGCCAGAACTGTCAGACCAGCCAAACCATGCCTTTGTAAAATAGTATTTCAGTTCCTGCTGTAGAAAAGCTGTATGCTTTAACTGTTCCTCCTGATCTTATGCACACAGCAAATAAAATCCTCCAACATGAATCTACTGTTCATCATCTCCTATTTCAGTCCATAACTGAGGAACAAGACCATGCAATTTGCACATTTTAATTTTTTTTTCTCTTGAGCCAAGAGGAATTTCTGCAGGAAAAGCAATCAAAGAAGGAGCTGGGCACCTCACCCAATTTCTATGAGCAGTACTGTGCCTTTAACACTACAACTAGCTTCCCTTATGCCTGCCAAGGCTCATCAGCAGGCACCTTCTTGCAATGATGATGTGGTGTCCTGAGCACCTGCCACTCAATGTACTAAGCATCTTCATTTCTAACTGGTGTTGAGGAGTTGGGGCCACTCAGCACTATTTGCACATATATAACAGCTCCCGGATGATATGAAGCCTGATGAAGGTGCACCCAATCTGTAGATGCACCCACAGAGCACAGAGGCCAGCACGCACTGCAGTAGTAGTAACAAATGGATGGATCTGTACTGATGGGTGAAGGTGAACCATGGCTTCTCTTTTCACCCTTGGGGCTGGTTGCATCTGAGGTATCTGGAAGTTGAAAGCTTAATACGCTATTTTACAGCAGCAGTGAGCTTAATTAAAGGATCTCCTTTCCCTCAGATACCAGCCAGCTCCCGGCACACTCAGAGATCTTGAGCCTGCCCGCACCCATGCATCAGCTATGAGGCCTTTGACAGAGTTGAAAAGGAATCAAAACCTTCTCAATTCTCCATCTCAAGAAAGAAAACTCCCTGCTTTCAAGGGTCTTGTAAAGATCAAAAAAAAAAAAACAACCCTCATCTCAGGAAAAAAAAAAATCCACATGAATGCACTTTATTTCATCCCCCTGAATTTTATGTGCTCATTTTTTTTTGCAAATAATTATAATGCCATGAAAGGGAAAGAGAGGAACAAAAGATCTCCAAGCCTTGCTTTTCATCATCAAGGAATCATGGCTACAACTTGAAATTACACAGATGTGAAGTCTTTCAGACATGTAGCAAACCAGCCTGTCTTTCAGCATCACTGAATTTGGCCAACTCAGCCCAGAGTCCATTTGCTTCAGCATCAAAAATGAAATGCAGTTCTAGCAGCAATACAAATCAGATCACATAATTGAAAGACTGTAAGTATTAGGAGAGACTGAACAAGTTTCCAGCCAACAAGCAATACTTCAAACTAGACTGTGGACTCAATGTAGAAATTATTGAGTAAGATTCTCTGGCCTGCACTACACGACTAGATTATTATCATTACTTGTTCTTTGTGCTTTAAATCTATGAATCTGAGGATGTTCAGAGCTTCACTTCTATGAAGGAGCATTGCTCTTGAGAATCCCCTTCCCTCATTATAAGCAAGAACACGAGAATTTTGAGGTCGTTGGATTCAGTGCCATGTGAGAAGAATCACCCAAGTAAGAATGATTAAAGAATGGAAAAACCTGCTGCCTTACAAAAAACTTCTGTTGTTTAATCAGGGTGTGATTTGATAACAGCTCCCAGGTTACTCTGTGAAACAGAGTGACTACTGGAAAGAAAAGCAACTGTCTGTTCCAGTGAACCAGGTCATAGGAGGACTGTCTTTTTAGTATGATCCCTCCTACCGTAGCACCATGAGCTAAAGAAATCACTATCAAGATGTCCTGACCACATTCGCCACTTTACCTAGTGTTAGGTCTAAAAACCTCCCGTTGCCCAACTTTACAGACAAAACAGAATTTTGGTTTAAATAGTGACTTTGCCACAGCTTAATTCCTCTTTAAGAAAGAAAAGCTAGATTTAGAGCTGCTCATTCGTATTTCAAACACATTTTTATAGTCTTCCACCAGCCATTCAGCCAGCACATTGTTGGTTTGAACACGGTTGCTCTAATAGCACTGGCATGTTTCTAGCATTACTCCAACATCTGCTATTTGATTTTTGCCCTCTATGGTCTCCACTGTGTAATTAGCTGAAGAGGAGGTCAAAGAGGCAAGATCACAATTTTTCATGCCCTCAAGCCATCAGACCCATGCTATCAAACCTATAAAACTGCACATCTGCAGTGCAATATTTTCCTTATTGATGGGATCTAAATCAGAACTAATGCACTGCAGGAAGCATGGTCCTAGTCTCAAGTTAACACTTGTTATTGCACATTGTCCAATTTCCACACCGGCTTCACTAGCCAATTTACATAATATTCTAATGGGGACATTTCAAGACAAGGTAGGATGGGTAACAAGAGGTAAAATTGTTCTGAATGCACTCAAGTAAAGGTCTCAGCTCCTACCATAGATAGCTTCTAATATGAAGCTTGTGCTGCTCTTCCCAAGGGATATGGGTCAGTCTCTCCTATCACAAGACCACAAAAACAGTGTTAAGAAAAAGCCTTCAGTGTTCTCCCTCCCAAAGGCAAGACTAACTAGAACAAGACATCTACCTCAGAAGTCTGGCCAGCACATACCTAAAGTCTTTTAAAATGGAGACTTCCCACCTTCCTAAGCAATCCATGCTCAGCTTTAAGGAGAAAGGCTAAAACCTGCCTCTGCTCTGCTGCAAATTACTCAGTAACTGAAGAACAGATATTGGGGAGGGGGAGGCAGGTGGGGTGGGGAAGGAATGGTCGTGCTGTGTATATGTATATACTTACAGGACTGTTGTAACAGTGTCCAACTGTTTTTTCATTAACTGAGATACTGTAGTCTCGCACCCGTTTCCTAAAATTAGTTCCACTTTCAGATGTTACCATAGTATTTGTTGTCATACAAAGGCACACTTCATAGGTGATGTCATTTGCCACCAGAGAAGGCATCATTTGTCATACATCAGAACATCACAGCTATCTACCAGTTCTAAGTCTCGAGTCTTCCAAATTTCTTAAAGAAATCTCTCACCTCCAGAAGACCCCATGCAGGTTATGCAGTACAGAAGGCTTTGGGAGGAAAAGTGTGCCTGAGCTCTGTAGCACAGCAGCTGTGCCCAAAGGCCAGAGCTCTGCTTTGGCATTCAGCCCAAGCAGCAGCTCTTACCAACTTCTCTTGAGTCACAGATTTCCACAGGGCTGCCCCATGGTTTGCTCAAAAGATTTTCTCAGGTTAAATATCTGATACGTGAAGACATATTTCCCTTCATTACTTTTACAAGACCTGACCCAAAGTCTAGATATGTTCCTTCAAATCATAGAATAGTTTGTGTTGGAAAGGACCCTTAGAGGTCATCTGGTCCACCTCCCATGCCCCTCAGATTTGACTCCTACATTACCTATGTTTAAATAGGTTCCTCTGCATATTTCTTCTCTCCAGGTTAAACAATCATTATACAATCACTAGTCATGCTCAAATTCTTCACATTTCTTCTGTCAAGTTTCCTTTACCCTTCTGAGAAACATTTGCAGCTCAAGTGAGCTCTAGCCCTCTGCTTTGTATCATCAACAACAATGAATCATTGAGCACTGATCTTCAAAGTATGTACACATAGCCACAACTTGCAAGCCTTTTTGTGATAGGTGGGCACAGCTTACAGGTAAATGCAAGGAAATTTTAGGGGTCTGGATGGTTTGTGCTTGTACTCACTTCCTACTACTGGAAACAGATTTATGAGAAAATAAGTTTTTAAACAAAGCCCTTTGCACTGGGCTAATTTTTTTTTGCAAAAACTGGAGCCAGGTTTGACCTTCAAACATGTTCTTCCTTGTACCTATTCCTAAGATGCCTTGCAGATTTTTGTCAAGAGCAAAGGTGAAAGTTCAGAGATACAGAAAGAAATCAATGTACCGCTGACTTCAGCTGGCCCTGAAGTGTATTCTCAGACTTTTGTTTCACAGAAACAAAAAGGGTTTGGGGAAATATCCAGCCTGTAAGATTCCCACCAGATTGTTTTCTGGATTACTTGCCCACAATGAAAAGTCACAGAGAATAAGCAGCAGAAGACAGAGGAAGGTTAAAAATGTACTCCAAAATAATCACAATAATACATTTTAACTTGTCCTAAAAATACAGAGGACCTGAGCTAAATTCCCAAGGGGAATCAAGCATAACTGATGTATTTTCTGGCCCTTTCACCTACACAAGTTTCTTTATTCTCACAGTATCCTGAATTCCCCTACCATTCCAACATGTCACTGACCCTGTGAATTTGCGTTCATTGCAGACCAGATCTTAAACAGTCAAAATTTTGACGGAATTATAGAAGTGAAGCAACAAAGAGCAGGGGCAAACACATCAGCCCTGATCACCCCCACTCTACACATTCCTTTTCCATACAAAGATCCAGAAAATCTCCTTCACACACTGGACTGTATCCAACACCCTTGCTTGCGTGGGCCACACATCACTGCACACCTTCCTGACCAGGCACAAACAACAGATGGTTTTAGAGAAGATGCATGTGCTGCCCACACTCAAGTTGGAAAGAGCGAAATGCTGGCTAGAAAACCATTGCCATACTGTGCAGCAGTCAGGCCTGCTCCCTCTGCTCTCTAAGCCGGTATGAACAGCGAAGGCTCCACACCTCTGAGTTTGAGAGCACAAAGCTGTTATAACATTTAGATTCATGAGATTAAGATTACTTTATATAACACTTCTAAAGGGAAATCTCATGCCTCCCCATCTTGTTTGCAATTTCCTTATCTCAAGCACTATTAATCACATGAAGAAAAATAAAAACAAGGAAAAAAATACTCCAGCTGTCCTTTGGAAAGCTTGTAAGCCATCATGTTATCTGAAATACACTGAAGCCGTTAAACCCTTTTTCCCCAAAGTCAGCTCTCTCCCTCAACACCCCTACTGTTTGAAATCACAAGGAGAGACAGTGGTAGAACCTCTTTATGTCTCCGTTTGAAGGTGAGTCTATACTATCTGATTTCTAATTCAAATCCATCCATCACAATCAGGTATACAACACCAGTCCCTCAAACCACACATTCCCAGCAGCCTGACCACTGTGGTGGTGTCAAATTCCCTCCCTCCACTCACAAAGGCACCTTATGCTAACTTTAGAGCAGCGCTTTTCGAGATCAATGATAATTGACTGATTAAGTATGCCTAATGCTGCCAGAATGTGAGCTGATTGTGTAATAGTGTTAATTAGTAACTGCCAGAGCTCATTCCAATTATTAACCTTTATGAATGTCATTTTTAAAGATAAGAGTTTGCAACACAGCCTACTGCAGCATTTGTAATGGCTTTTGTCACACAGGATGAGAGGGAATGCAGTGACCACTGAAGCTGAGATGAAGTAGCACAAGAAAGAAGCCCTAGGAACAAAGAATTTTACATTTTCTTCCTGCAAATGCTACAAAGACTTTATCAGAAAGGTGGAACATCTGTGCTGAAGAATTCATGACTCTACTTTTCCATGAAACCTGAGCTACTCAGCAGTGCCACTGCCAAGCATGCCTCAAAAGCTTCCTGGCAGTGCAAGTACCAGATCAATGGCCTGATTTGCCAAGCGGGCATGCTTGCAAAGTATCTTATCTGCTGTTGCATACAAAGGAAAAGCATTGTTCCCTTGTCTGCACAGTCACAACTCTGATTCTTCTGATATATTCTGCAATAGAGGACATTTCACAATGAACCACAGTGCACACACCCTGCTTGGATCAGATATAGCTAAACAGCTAAGCTAGACCACAGCCTACACTTCACACTCATCTGTTCCCCAAACAAACCACATGCATTGTCACTCTACAAAAACAAACAAACAAAATTTCCAAAGACAAAATAGAGGTTTCTTATATATCTCCCACCACACAACAGAGCTATGACCTGTTACATAGCCAGACTTGTGCTCACCACCATTAAAATAACACAGGACAAGATATGAACTTTTCAGGAGGTGCAACTAACACCCCTCAGCCCCTAAAATGAGGCAGCATTGGTGCAGACCACCCTCTGAATCCTCAGAGAACCAAGTGGTCCATCAGCGTCTCCCCTGCCATCTACTCGCCTAGGGGGAAAAAAAAAACCAAACCACACACACCACCACCACACACACACAGAGACACAACCAACACCACACACAAAACAACAAAGCTTTGTTTCCCGTGCCTTGTACAAAACAGAAGATGTGGACTTGTTAGTACGAAGCTAAATGTGCTGTGTTAACTCTACTTCTCATAGACAACGCTTTTATCTTTATTGGTTACAGATAATAGAACCAATGGGATTTTAATCTTCCATGGGACATTTGTTCTCTACTCTGTTAGAGGCACACTGAATGATATACCATGGTCCACTGCTTACTCTGTAGCTTTAACTACTCCATAGCAATATAACATTATATCTGAAACTTATGCTTTAAAAGATGATCTTGCTGCCTTGGTTTTGCCCTCAGCCACACTTAGAGCTGCAAGTAAACCAAAGAAAGAACAAACCCTCCCCCATGCTGGCTTTATGGAGACCTGTGTCTGGGGCATCTTGAGGTCAACAGCTTGTCTGTGATTCCTGAAGAAATTACACAAGACCCTCAGATGGATCAGAGTCTACTGAAGTCCTCAAGAAGCTCATACATCCCTTGGTGCTAATGAAAGTTGTACAATTCTCCTGTTCCCACACTAGGCCCTGAGACCTAATTCCCTCTGTAGACTACTCTTCCCCATATGTTCTGACTTCTGATCTGAACCTATTGCTTGGTCTTCCTACTCCAGGACTAATAATCAACAATCTTCTTAAAGGTTAAAGGCTTCCTTCTTAAAGCAAATCACTATTACAGTTTCTAACATTGCAGAGAAAGAGATGCAAGGGGAAGGACATTAAAGGCATTTCTCTTTTCATGGTGCTGGATATACGTTGTGAGCTTCAGACCCCTGTAAGGCCTGAATCCATGTCACAGTTCTGGGTTCTCTTCCTTTCTGCATACCTCTTCCAAGCAGCTTTTCAACCTCCCAGAGCTTTACAGATGGTACTAGTCCCTGCTTATTTCTTGCCTGTCCCACTCCCCTACACAACATAGTCTATGGACCCAGACCCTGAGGCATGAAACTCCATGCCAAGACCCTGGGCTGTGAAGGTGCACAGCTTGAGCTGCACACATCCCTTCAGCACAGCTAACTCTGCTACGAAGGCCCACATTCCCACCAGTAGTTACAAACAGCTGGAGACACCTGCATCTCAAATGCACCAGAACTTGCTCAGGAAAGTTTGTAGCGCACCTCTCATTCCCAGGCAAAACTGCCACCTGACTTTGAGGTGAGGCTTGGTAGTATCAACAGCCCAGACACCTTCCTGTAACCAGTCTCCTGTTAACATCTTCCTCATCTTCCTCACAGATCCTCCAAGCTAGACTACAAGATCCATAAAAGAGAACGTAACAGTAAGATCCATAAAAGAGTGTAACAGTCCTGTTACAGATGCCATAAAATGTTCTTAGATTTGTCATGGGCTAATATCCCTCAACTATTCCAGTACAGCACCACCTTTGCATCCCTGACCAGACTTGCAGGATGCCGAATGCTCAGCTCCTGTACATAGCCTGTTGTAGAGTCAGGCATCTGGACAGCAAGCTTCAGAGATAACCGGATATGAGCGACTACTAATATTTACAGATGCAATTTTCTGAAGTAACTGGTCATCGAAGGCCCAGAAACATGCCCTAATAATTTGATTACAGAATGGTCTCACTAATTTTTTACAGGTTTTATTCAGAAGCAAAAATACTACATATAAAAATGCACTAGATTCTCATGATCTAGTAGTTTATAGGAGCTTTCACTTTTATTTGGTCAGGCATATACCATAAAAGATCAGCATGACAGATTTTACAGATGAAGAACGTGTGGTAAGTAAACAAATCAAAGGCTACCTTCCAGGCTGGGGGATGCCTTTGTAAATACTATTTGGAGAACAGACAGCTTGATACTGGGCACTTATTAACATAATTAGAAGCCTGATGAACGTACCATAGAGATAATAAAAGACTAGACTAAAAGAAAGACGGAAGGATTTCTTGTACATTTTTTGACAATGTTTCTCCATCCTTCATATTATTTATAACTATCATAAAATGGCAGTGCACTTGAGAGAAAAAAAAAAAAACAAAAAACACAAACAACAAACCAACACCACCACAACAAAATAAAACACCAATATAAACAGACATAACCCACATTAAAAGTACTAAATTCTACTAGGCACTATACAAAGCATCAAAGATTTATATGACTTAGTCCCAAACTTAATTGGAAAGAAAAGAGAAGTTGAGAGAGGAGGGAGAGAGGAAGAGAAAGTAGAAGAAAAGCTCACTCAAAGCAAAATAAATCATGTAAGCTCATGTAAAGCCTAGGTTTAGTGTGGATAGGAGAACCACATCCCGTAGCAAGCCATGAGGTGGCAACAACATGGAAACTGTTCAGTGCAAGAACCTGCTGGCTCCTGATCCAGCCCTGACTGCCTGAAGAGTAAGTGGCAGTGCCTCTCATTATCTAACTGATCAGAGGCCAGGGGACTTTCTGAGCTGCAGATAAATTATTTGCATGTAATATAATCCTTGACAGATGTTGTTTCTTGGTTTTTCACTTCTAGGAACTCATTTAGACTCCACTTGAACCCATGTGAACTTCACCTCACAAAACAAGCTCCAGCAAGATGATCCACAGATTAACTACATGTTGTCCTAAGAAGCAAATTCTTCCACCTGTTCTGAACCTTTGTGCAAGTTTTCTTTACTCTTCACAGAATCACAGAATGGTTGAGGTTGGAAGGGACCTCTGGAGACCATCTGGTCCAACTCCATGCTCAAGCAGCACCACCTAGTGCCAGTTGCCCAGCAATCAGTCCAGCCGAGGGCCACAAAGATGATCAGTGGGCTGGAACAACTCCCCTGTGAGGACAGGCTGTGAGAGTTGGGGTTGTTCAGTCTGTAGATGAGAAGGCTATGGGAAGACTTCATTGCAGCCTTCCAGTATCTGAAATGGGCCTACAAGAAAACTGAGGAGGGACATTTACAAGGGCTTGTAGTAATAAGATGAGAGGCAATGGCT
This sequence comes from Ceryle rudis, assembly GCA_033439905.1. Classification (NCBI taxonomy): domain Eukaryota; kingdom Metazoa; phylum Chordata; class Aves; order Coraciiformes; family Cerylidae; genus Ceryle; species Ceryle rudis. Next base: position 98,937 of record JAAGNO010007534.1, read on the forward strand.
TCAAACTGGAAGAGGGTAGATTTAAATTAGAAATTAGGAAGAAGTTTTTCACTATGAGGGTGGTGAGACACTGGAACAGGTTGCCCAGGGAAACTGTAGATGCTTCATCACTGGATGTGGTCAAGACCAAGTTGGATGGGACTTTAAGCAACCTGTCTAACAAAAGGTGTCCCTGCCTATGTTAGGGAGGTTGAACTAGATGATGTTTAAGGTCCCTTCCAACCCAAATGTCTCCATGATTTATGACCAGTCCAGATGAATTTTGAATATGTCCAAGGATGGAGACTCCACAACCTCCCTGAGCAACCTGTACCAGTGCTCAGCCACCTACGCACCATAAAAAGGTTTCCTGATATTCAGAGGGAACCTTCTCAGCTTCGGTTTGTGCCCATTCATTGTCTTTTGCCCTGTCACTGAACATCACTGAAAAGATCCTGGCTCCATCTCCTTTGCACCTTCTCTTTAGTCATTTGCACACATTGATGAGAACCCATGCCATGCCAAGCCTTCTCTTCTCCAGGCTAAACAGTCCCAGGTTTCTCTGCCTTCCCTCATATCAGAGATGCTCCACCCACTTGCATTAGTAAAGACCCTATCCACACCACATAATTTTGTAAGACTTTTATCCTGTTCTTTTCTGTGCACCTCTTTTCAGGCTTTCCAAGTCCTACTAGATCAGATCTAGTATGAAAGTTTTTATGTAATTTATTATGAATGTTCTATTTTGCAATTAACTATTTGCCTACTTATAAATTAATTTAATGTGTGGTTTTCATTAATGTTGGCACATATCCATGTTCAATGCATCCGTTACTAATCTCTGCCAACAAAACTTCTCTGCACAGTAAAGAGTGATCAGAAAAAGACAGTAGTAAGGCCAAAACAAATTCATCTCTAAATGTGGCTTCCTGCAAAAAGTTTTGCAGTCGGCATCCAAATCTAATTAGAATGTAAGATGAGATAACTCAACAAAAGGAGCAGCTCTCTAATGAGAGCAATGGAATTGCTGCTCCAAATGATAAAGAAGAGATGGAATAGCCAATTGCTGTTAACAGATGCAGCTCTGCTGATGCAGCAACAGTCAAAACACCCACAGGATCTGCAACGGCAGGTTCTTGGCTACAAACTCCCTCCTGAATGCTGCCTTGTTACTTTTCTAAACAAGTAGGCAAAGCACTACAAACACACTTTACCTGGCATCCCTGACAAGATGACTGCATAGGGACTGTGATGCCTCAAAAACACATTGACTTTTGGCAAAGCTTTCTCTGACTTCGTACACCAAAGCCCCAGGACTAAATGCCTGGGAACATGACTCGAGCTCAAAATTAATTTCTGATAAGATAGGATGCCTCCCTTCTTGCAGAGCTCATAATCAAAGAAAATCATTAACAAAGACAGAAAAACTATATTAAATATAGCATATAAAAGCTGCAAAAACAGGGACAGGCATATTCTTCCAGCTAACACACTTTTTTTTCCACAACAAATTTCATTAATTCATACCAAGATTCTCATGTTTGTAGCAGCATCAGAAACATCTTTTAGCATTAAATATCCTAAATTTTCAATTTCATCATCTATTCTTCTGGAATGGAAAGATTAGAGATTTGGATGGGTTTAAATGTCCACTGTCAAATATAAAAGCCAGCTGTGTGTGCCTGAAAGGACTGGCTGGAAAATTAAATTACATCAGGTCTGCTGGTTTTGTTTGCTTTTAGCTTTTGTTGATTGGTTTGGTTTTGTGTTTTGTTTGGTTTTCTTGTTGTTGTTTTGTTTGGTTTTAACTACAGTTTCAAAGTGCACTTTTAGTCCAATAAAATAAGATGGCATCCTAGAGTTGGCCATGAATTGGGCACTTGGTGAAGAATCTACCCGTGGTGCAGAAAAATCAAATCCCTTGGTTGAATAAGACGGTAGGTCAGATCAAAAGTTTGTATTACCTGCTAATCTGCTGCAGAATATTCTGGGAAAAGTGTAAGGAAGAGATAAAAGACAGCATGATTCTTCCCATGGTCTCTCACCTAGCTCTCTTGCCTTAGATCTCCAAACCCCCAAACCACTAAACTACTGTGGCATATCATATCTCCAGTGCAATCCCAACTATTCCATTAGAATACCTAAAGCATAAAAGCTCACTGCTGAAGAACAGGTGACAATAAAATGGATGATGTTTGTGCAATGCTGATCAAAAAGCTGTAGACCTGTCTGTTCCTTGAATGTCATATCATAAAATAATTACTGTAAGCCACAGGCTACTACCACACTATCACATTTAAAAGCCACCAGCAGAACTATCCTCCACTAATTTATTGAACCCCTTTTGAAACCCATTTACACTTTTATTATTTCTGCTTCAAAACATCCAGTAGCAATGAGTTACACAATTTAATTACTTGTGAAATAAAAAAGCACTTCCCTTTATACTTATCCAGAACAAGGGCTTGAACTTGGATCTTCCATACATAAGATTAGTGTTGGTCTCTCCCTGGAGAGATTCTCAGTCACTTCTGTTGGAGCTCTTTTATGGAGTATAAATAATTTAACAGTTATGAGGGAGAGAGAAAAAGAAAGATGGCTGAGGCTCTTACCTGAAACACGGAAAATTAAAACAAAACACAGCTCATTTTTGTCTTCTCCACATTTTATATGGAATTGCACATTTGTCCTAAGAGCATTCCCTCAAAAAGTTTGGAATTTGATAAATTGTCTTTTCTTCTTGCCTCCTTCTCTCTGGCCAGAAAACAAGATGTATCCAAAAATTCCCAGGCTTACTTATTAACAGGAACATCCCAATAATCCAGTTATCTATGAGATCAAAACACATGACCTTTCTAGACCTATTTAACCTATTTAACAAACACATTCCTCACACAAACACATCCGCAGCATCCATCATTAGTGACCAGTCCAGTCCTCCCACAGCAATGTTTGAAGGTCAACAACTTCATCAAAGCAGCCCTACTTTCAAGCTGTAGAAGATCTGTGAATGAAGCACAGAGCAGGGATACCTAGTGTCTTGAACAGCAAGTTACACCCACACACGTAAATGTGAACCTCTGCATTGCTGCCATGAAAAACCATCACCAAATTGACATTCCAGGGCAGAATGGAGGCAAAGCCAAGAGTTACCTCTGTCTTCAGAGAATCACAGGTATGAATAAAGCACTCTGAATATGGGTACTTTTTTTTTTTTTAATTAACAGCCTAGCTAAAACATGATTAGAGTCTGCACTTCTGTTTTTATTAATTCTGTCCAATTCAGCAGGAATTCCACCAAGGAATAGGGATGAGCAGATGCAGGGGGAAGCACATTAATAAATCATAAGTGTCACTAAAATTTGTAAACTAATAACTTTTGGGAAGTCTTGGCAATTAGTCTCAGAGCTTTCTTGGCAAACAAAAAATTAATAAATCCAAAAGGTCCCATGTCTGATGATATCCCCGCCCCCACAGAAAGGTCGTTGATGGAGCAATTAATAGACATAACAAATGGAGTAGACAGAAGGCTGGTTCACCAAAGATAAATGAGCTCCATAGACAAGATAACTGAGACATCTTAATAAACAAAGGTGGGACTTGGATCTATGCACCGCCCCAAGACACATACAAAGGCTTTTAGACTCATGTTTGCTGGGCTACTACTCTTCACATGATTTTGAATTGCCCTCCTCAGTCCCCACCATCTCAGAGGCAACATTACTGTGATGCCTTCTTAAAGCAAGGAACCATCATAAAATAGATGTGTGAACCTCACTGTTCCCTTGTGATACAATAGGTCTAGGGAAGCAATGGGAAAGGGACAAATGAAACTTCTCTCCAAAAGTTAGTCATATACTTAAAGAATGAAGTAAAGAATTTAAGAATTAAGTCCTATTTATATTACCATTGCTGAGTTTACCTGTCTAAAACATAGCCCCGAATTTAAGATAAACCTATTAATTTTCATGACTGGTTCCCAAACCAAATATTTGAAACAGTTTTAACCAGTGTTATCCATTTGTTACAATGACAGCATCTTCTATTTTAAACTGCAAAGAATGTATACTCTGGACACTACCTGGGATGGTCTGGGACATTCAAGGAAGGATAAATCTATGGTTCAGTCTGCTCCACCCCAAATCTTCTTTCTTCTGCCCCCTCCCCCCCACTCCTTTTTTTTTTTTTAATTTTATGGATCTTCACATTTAGCCACACACAGCCCAAGCAAATCCAAACAAACCCTTATGTACATTTCCTGAAGTCCACAATAAAAGATTTGTTTACATCTTTGGAAAGCCACAACTAGAAGGCTAGTGAATCACCATGAACCAGAAAAGCATTTTGAATCAGGTCATAATTGTTTACTTCAAATGACTTCTCTGGTACAGTGGGATAAGGTGGTTATCATCAACTGATAACCAGCAGCTTCTAACATTCTTGTCACAGATTGCCCCCCTAAGCCAGCAAAAAAAAAGGAAGCTAACCCACCACCCCCTTACCACTCTTAATAGTTACAAAAAAAGCACAGAAGAGACAGGGCATGCATAGCCTCTTGTGAACATTTAGTATCCTTAAAGGGCAACTTAATGCAATGCCTTTTACCCATTAATTTCTTTCCTTGCTGATGCTCAACAACTATTGTCACCTGTAAAGCTTTCTCTCTCGCTCCTGTTTAACCAGGACCCACTTTCTAATGCCTGATGCAATACAATGCACAACTGGACAAATACAGATGTCAAGACACTTTGCCAAACTTTATATGTCAGTCCAACTGAAAGAATAACACAACCTGTTTCTGAAAATTAAGCAGGAATTTAGCCACAAGAGCAAAGAAGAAACATTCGCTTGGCTCAAGAATGTTACGTTTTCTGTTCTTCATAGCTAGTGACTACCTGGCTCTTTGGGTCAAGGAACTTCTCTTTATTAAATGGCATGATCTTCATCTGGCAGAAGCTAGCTTAGGAATGGGCCAACATACAGCTACTGTGCATCTCCCAAATAGTTCAAGTGTGGCTTCCATGACAAGATGGCATCTATGACTGACAGCCAGGCTGTGCTGAGCCAGCATAAACTGAGTCACTCACTGTAATGGAAAATCTTAACCTCTAGTCTTCCTGATGATATATTTTGGGACACTGCTGAAGGCCCATACTAACTGCAAATCAGGGTGCTGGGAGCCCTGAAGAGCAGATCCCATCTCATATGCAGTCATCTGCTGCAGTTCTTCAGTAAACAATCTGCATCTAGCAGCTTGAAACTACAAAGATTTTTGACAAGTGGCTCCCATAGGCTGAAAAAAATAGTCACTATCAAGCTAGGCTATTTATACACTCTAACAACAAGAGCAGATATGCCAAACTTTTGGGCACACTGGTTTTCAAATCCATTAGAGGTCAGGGATATGCTTGCACACCCAGCTGGCTCCTTCCCGCCATGCCCTGATGGCAGATATAAGAAACTCTGTTCCTCACCCGCACAGGATTTCTGCACTTTGCAGTGCTGTTAAAAAATGCCAAGTAAGAAGAAATAATGGGAAGCATTAAAAACCGGCTCCATTAATTTTATGCCTGAATACAGTCCTCCAGAAAATAACATGTAGCTAAGATGCATGCTGTCAGCATAAAAGTGAAAAACAATAAATATAATGAAATTTGACAATACTGCAGGGAGATGTCAGCTGGTCAGGGTGGCTGTTTGGAGACTGCATTTCAATACAGCAACTTCCAGAAAAACTATAGTGTTCCACTGCTAAACCTGTGGAGCCTGACCAGTACTGAGCAAGAGGTTGTGGTACAAAGCAGAAGTTGCCATTCTCAGCACCACAGCCTAAATAATGTATTGCCACTAGGATAGAAGCACTCTTAAGGAAGCTCTGTCTGTGCCATGACCTATTCCAGGCTTAGCTTGTTTCACAGAGGATGACATGGAAATTTGAGTCAGGCTTATTGAATCTTGTGATCCCTGCCTTCTTACTCACCCATCTTAGAAGCTGTTACCTTTGGAGCAGTTCCCCAAGAGGGGACATGGCACTTCACACTGTATTCACCATTTCACACCTACAGAGCAGTCTTAGCTGTAGCCAACTCCACGTGCAGCACATTAGGGCACAATATCAGCATGAGCTGTGAAACTTTGCAAAGACATTAAGTGCTAGAGGTCCACTGAAACATGCTGATAGTCTGTGGAGACTGTGGGAGCCTTAAACGGCGAAGACACAGAAGGAAACAGCGTAAAGCCCTTTGGTAATTTAAACAGAACTGGAAGAGCAATACAAGACTTAAGACAGCTTGCAACCAAGCTAAGGGGTTTTACTCCTCTCAGCTGCAAGCTAGGAGTTGCAGCTGCTTCGTTTTGCAGCCGTCTTGTAAAAAGCTGAAAGTTTGGTCTCTCTTCACTCAACACAGAGACTAACAACAGATCAACCTCTTCAGGCACAGCAGCCACAAGAGTAAAAAAATGTTTGGGGATTTTTGACTGCCACCACAGAAACAGAATTTCTTGGGTAATAATCAAGAAAACAAGAAAGAATACATGTAAAAATTCCTTCATCAGCATTTTAGCCTCTTAAGCAGAAAGACTCAGTCATTGTTTTGAGTATGGGTTAATGCATGGCCAGCATTATGTACCATCAGATAATTTAGCTGGGACCACAGCCAGAGGAGAACTCCTCCAGGAGACCCATCAAAGGTGAGTAAAATGGTAGTGGGGACTCAGAGCTGACACATGCAAGTGCTTGCACTTTGGAAGAAAATCTGAACTACTCCCTGCTGCCTAATTAGCTATTACAGTCGCAGCTATTGCATCGATCATAAATACCATCCTGCTAACTTGCACTTCTCCTGTCTGCTGGATCACCCTGTTGTCTCTTTGTCTTCATCTATGATTGAAAGCTCCCTTGGGATGAAGGCTGCCTTTTTAGCTATTGCAATACAAATAAATATGACTGTTCCTGGATACTGAAAAAGGCAACAGTGGAGAAACTTTTATTCCTGTTAACTTTGTAGAAATAACTGCTCAACCCACACTGGCTGAAACAGTTGAAAACATTTTAAATATTATAATAGTAACTTTAAAGACTTATCCAGAGTGTCACATTCACATAACCCCATCTCAATAATGTGCAGCTTATAGAGGAGACAGAACAATCAAAGAGCAAGGTAATTTTGCTTGTAAAACCTTTGAAATCTAAAAGGCCAAAAGAATAAGAAAAGGAGCTTGATAGATTCCTCCTGTTTATTCACACTCAACACAAGAAGGAAACAACTGGACAGCAAGAAGATTAACTAGTGAAAACACTTGCTGCCTACCATACAAACTACAGAATTCCCAACTTAAGATATCCAAACACAGCATACCTGAAATCAAAACTCATTTATCACAATTTTGATCGTCAGATCTGGAAGCGTTATGACCACACATATGTGAAGAAATAAGCCACTGAATATGCTTTCCCTTCTCCCTTCCTCTGAAAATACACCTGAGATTTTCAACAGAAAAATAGGCAAAAGTATCTCAAACCCCAACCCTTTAACTCTTGGTTGTGAATGGTGCCTTTTCGACACTGTATTTTGTGTATCTAACCCTCTCATTCTCCTCTGTTCAACAGATGCCTTTTTGTGCTACAATTCCTATGAAGCAGCCTGGTCTCTACTTTTTACAGGGAGAGTTCATATTTCATGACAGGTCACTCCTGTGTGCTTACAGATCATCATGGGCAATGAATTTTGAAGCAGGGGCCCTAGCCTACAGTGGGTTTGGGAAATAGAGGTACTGCAATGGTAATTTCAATCAAAACCATATCATTTTGCAGATTAAGAGGGAGAATTTTTTTCCTTTTGTTGAAGTGGGGGGCAGCAGGGGGGAGAATATTTCTACAGAAAACATATGTCCAAGCCTTAATCCAATTTTTACCCAAAGCAGGCTGGATGTAGCTGGATTCTTAACTACCCACTTAGATATTTTGCAAGGCAAAACTCATGAAAGGTTTGCACACCTGAAAAGCTTAAATTTTTACATATATACTTGCTGACCTACAAAGAAATCTCTTTCCACGAATTCTGATGTCTCACACCATCACAAGTAGAACCTCAATAAAGTAGCTTCCTTTCATAGGTGGAAAACGAACACCTCCACTCAACTCAGTGTAAAACACAAAAATTCAAACCACAAATGTTAGGTATCTCTTGTGACCAAGAAGAGATATGGCATTCACAAGGGGGAAGGATGCTCCTAGGTGGGTGTGCCTGTGTGTGTGTCTTCTCCTTGAAGTTGGCTACTTCAAGGCTGGCTGCTTCCGTAGCAGTGGAGGCCTTTCCTGTCTTTTTTTTTTTGGCCCTAGAAGCACTGATTTGGTCATTAGAGCAATGTCTGTGTTCCAGCATTCAAATGCTGATTCTGTCTAAATTCATATAAGCCTGATATAGGAGTAGCTTCCTATGTAACTTTTAATTCTCTCCCTCTCTTGCTCTCACTCCCTTATTTAATTACATTCAGGATGTTTTCTTATTGATTTACTTGTCTTTGTATTTAGATGCAGGGATTAGAAATTTCTCTTATGTGGCAATTCAGTTTTCTATTAAAAGAAGCTTCTTATGCTATAACCCAGGGGGAACTGAAAAGAAGCTTTTGATGCATGAAGCAGGCTGAGGCAAGATGATAATTGGAGATTGCATTGCACTTTGCTCTCTCTTAGCATCCTTTGAAGCACTGCTGTGTGATTCATTGCTCTCTGACACAAAAGCCACTCCTCTCTTTTGGAAGAAACCAAGTTTGTCAAATATCCAGAATAGATATCACACAGTACCATGGCTCAGGCAGGTCATATTCCCAGAAAACAAAACAAACAAACAAACGAAAAAAAAAAAAAAAAAAAACCACAAACAAAAAAACCCACACAAAACCAAAACCACCACACAACCCCCAAAAACTACAACACACAAAATAAAAACAAGCCTCCCAGAAATGTCCAGACCTTCTCCTGATAATTACTTGATAGTTGCACCCAGGTTGACACCCATCAGTTCTGGGGGCTCAGAGATGTCTTTGAAGTAGTCTATAAAAAGTTACTAAGGGAAGCAAATGTATTGCCAGAAGGCTTAAATTCACTCTGGGAAGAAAGACCCTCCTTCTGAAATTTTCAGGGCCTCAAAAATTAAAAGAAAATATTGATAAGTACCGATTTAAATTATGCAAAGATTCAGAGGCCTTAATGTGCAAATAGAACAGAAAAATCTAAGAATTTTTTCTCTGGGTTTATTTCTTCCACTTAATATCTATTTGCATTTCTACAATGTCTTTTCCAAAAGAACTCACAGCTGCTCTCTAAGACTGCTCACTCCCATCTGAAATACAACATGGCTTAATCCTGAATTTTCCAGGTGGGAAACTAAGGTTTAGAGCCCAAGAGCTCCACCTATTAGTTCTTACTCTGAGCTTTCCTCCCAGACCCCAGAAAAGGAATTCTGATTTCTCAGTATTTCAAGTCTCTAGGTCCCAGGCCAGCCCCTACTTCACTGCAGAAAAGATGTAGGAGTGGCACAGAACACAATGAAGCACAGTCACAAACCATGTTTTTCCCCAGCTAACCAAGTACTGGATGCTTTCAGTTGTACCAGTGATGAACTACATTACCACCACCCTGGGAGAACTCCAAAAGGGATGCTGTTGTTACCTTTCTGAAGAGCTCAGGTGATGCTGTGAGTTCAGTATAAAGATAGGATTTTCCTGCTTGTTATATTATTTATGCAGAGCAGATTGCTTGGCAATTATGTTTAAAGTACAATCACTGTGCCATTTGTACTTGTTAGGTAAAGAAGCAAAAAAGCTTTTTTAGGGCTTTAATACCCTGGAAAGTACCAGAGTAAGTAGATATTATTTTGTTCTCTCTTATTAGCTGCATGGTTATTTATACTTTTGCAGATTACCATGGTACAGTGCAATTAGGCTTTGGAAGTACTGTACAAATTGAGAAGTTTCAAGAGCTCTACTGAACAATTAACCTTTAAATACCTTAACAGGAATAAACCAGCAGCACACACCCAAAGTCTGCTCCAAACAGGTGCTTTTAAATTAGCTGAGAAAGTAGTACAGGAGACCACCTGCCAATAAACTCCTCACAACTGGAGCAATGACTACAATGCATTGATAGCTCCACCAGCTACACTTTCAGCAGGTTGTGCCATAGCTGCAGTACTTCAGGTAAATCTGACACAAGCACTTTTTCACACCCAGTATCAACTCTGTTAAAGGCATACCCTTTCCCGGCCATGGGCAGAATGCTAGGAAGAAGAGCAGCAGGTAGAAACTGTTGGTGATTTCAGACATCAAGAAACTGGTCTATTTGTAGGGGTGGGTTGAGGGGTTTTCTGGGGAGGAGGGAACTTTTAATTGATTAATTAATTTTAAATGCACACACAATTACAAACACACACTTTGTCCAGCAGCATGCTTCCCCAGGCCAGGATGCTTCAGATGAGGAGCATGGGTGGTACATGGCACCATCTGAGTCTAGCCATAGCAGAGAAGTCTCAAGCACCTCACTGTGGTATTTCTAGTCCTTTAGTGTCTACTGTCATTACAGACCAAGGGAACACAGATTCACTGCCAAATGACCATCTCGGCTCACAGGGTGGAGGAACACGGCTGAGATCAGCTAAGATTATATCACGCACTGTGTTTTATACTACCTTGGACACTGTTCTAGCAAGTATGTACCACCTATAGAGACTGTTATCATTGCCAGCCTCACAGTAGAGACTCTGAGGAAGAGACTTGTCTAAAGACACTCAAAGGCAAGAATGAAAACAATCTCCTCTGTGCCAGGGAAATTTTCTTACATCAAGAAACCCTCTTGTTTGCAGACTCCACTCCATTAAAGCAATGTGTTCTTAGTTGTGTGTCCCTTTCCCAAAAAGCAACTCCAGTTATCTCAGATTCCCTCCCACCTCCTCAACTCAGACAGCCCCCTTGCTCATCCTCCATTTTTACAAGAGACACAGTGCAACCCATCCATGCCAGTTGCTGTGATTTCTACAATCCACTTACCTCCACAGTGAGCTCTCCGTAACACTCCCCAAGTTGAAGTCGTAGAGTTTTGTCAGAATGAGAATCACCTGGGGAGGGGGAAGGGAGGGAGGAAGAGAAAGGGAAAAGAAAGAAAAATAAAAAAGTTTTCCTTTAGAGTGTGTAACAACATACAAGTCATCTGAAATCACCCAAAGGAGTTTAGCATTTATCCATTAAAGTTGTGGTAGTATAGGACTAGTAAATTAAAAAAAAAAAAAAAAAATCATTAGCTTAATGCATCATGTAACCAGTAGCATTTATTTTGACCTCAAAATGTTTTGCATTTGAAATAAAACATGGCAACAGGAATTAATCAGACATTGTGAGCTGCCCTCTCTATAGCAGTGGTTATTCAAGGTCAGGGATGTAATCAGATACTCCCTTTTTAACTCAACAGCCCAGTCAGAAATTACAGTCAGCTTTTCCTCTTTCTCAGGGTGCTACCACAAACTGGAGAGTGTCTACAGAAAGTATTGGCAAGTTTGTTTATGAAGATCCCCCCCATCCAGCAAAACAGTACATTTTGCCCAGAATGAGCTTTGTTTGTTCTCTGACTCCAGCAAAAAGGGAATTTCCACAAGCTATCACCTCTCTGCAGTTGTAAAATAGAGGGACACAGAGCATGACATTCAGCTTAGATACTGAGCAAGACAAAACTTCAGTTGTATCTTTAGTGCTCAAAGAGTCAAAGGCTTCAGGACCCAATGACTAACTTTCTGGCAAGCCATGAATACTCCTGGATCACGCCCTTGCAAATCTGAGGTAGGAGGAAAGGAAGATGGGGAACTACAGGGGAATACACCTTCCCTCCAATATGCTTGGGTTTTGACCTCAGATTTCACAGGTAAACATAATCCTCCTAGTTACAGCTACATTGCCCAATGCCCTTTTCTCCTGGAGAGGCAGCTATGCACTCTGGTAACCTGTGAGCCTCTATGCAGGCTTCAGGGCTCAGACAGGATGGGAAGTTCTGCAGAAAGAATAGGGGTTTCTCAGTGGAAGTTACAAGCATTTGAGCATCTGCTCCTTGCTTATTTAGCACAACTAATGTCACACAGTTCATTCCTTCAGATTCTATGGGACCAGCCTCAGGAAGAGCTCTGGGGCATCTTTTTTTGTTTTGCATCATTTTAACATTTCAGCATTTTTGTGCTGTGAAAGCATCTAGGACAATTTTTAGTACATGCTCAGGGGTTTTTCTTTTGTTAACAAATACTTCACAGTTTGTCAAAAAAAAAAAAAAGTCCAAATTAGAGATGTGGCTCAAAGGGTTGAGTTCGTTAATGTTTTCCTACGTAACAAGGATCTTTTCTACTAAAAAGGGCACATCTATCTCTCTCCCTCTTCTTCCTCCCACAGCTGTGGGATCTGACACACCTTTCATTTGGGTTTCCCAGCCGAAAGGCTCCCGTGTGATGAGCTTAAAGCTTTGCAGAAAAATGCCAACGGATTAATCAATATCACAACGGCTGCAGCAGTCAGTTACTGTCAACATCATAACAGCAAGAGACCTGTTGAAATTGTAAGGGACCTTGGTACGTGACCATACAGTCAGTGCCCAACTTAACAGCTTTAGAATAGATGCTCTGAGCATTCTCCTCTCTCCTGGACTCACTTTCTCCGTCCAAGATTGCAGTTTTTCCCTTTATTTCCCCAAGCAGAGACCTTCAGGAGGAAGATAAAAGCAAAGGTGCTTCCAGCAGGGTGTGAAAGAAACCTGCCAGGCAGATCTGAGTCAGCACACAGGAGCCCATGTCAGCCTAAACCGATGCTGTGCACTGGGGAAATAAGGACAATATCCTTTTTATCGCAACTTAAACCCTGAACACATTTTCCTATACAAAGGGGGAAGAGCAAGCTGCAAGTTGCAGCAGCCAAGGTTTTTATACCTCCTCCCCTTACACCAAGTGAGAGAAGCAGTGCAGCCTGCTCCCAGCTAAAACCTGATGAGTGTGACATTTTAGGATGTTCCCTATATTCCCACAAGAGCTCAAACAGGAATCCTCTCAAGAGCCTCGAGGAAGCCATTCACCACAGCACAAGTGCTGCCCTGCCAGAAATAACACCCTTCTTACTGCTTACAACTATTATGAGGTTTCACAAAGTTAGTTTTCCAGTTTCAGAGACTAATCACATTGAACACAGCAGGATAACTTCTGCTAAGTTCGGTATAACCTGGGTCTAGCCCTAAAGATATTAAAAAAAAAAAAAAAATCTCTGTGTCCTCATCAAATTTCAGCAGAGTATTTCTACCTTAAATTGCAACTACATCTATAGCCAGCACCCATACTTTCCCAGCTCTTCGTGTGCCTCTCCCCAGATCTCCTATGCCCTGTATTTTTGAAGATGTCACTTATCTATTATAAACCCTGCAAACCACAAGGTAACAGCAGCTTTACAGGAGTGGGTTGAATCCTACTCAGTTCCTGGGTATAAATCCAAAGAAAAAGCATGTTGTTTAGTACAGCTTTTCTGGATTTTCACCCAGGATGACTAACAGAAGTCCATCTCTGCCTGTTGTTAACACATGGAAAGCAAAAGCATAAGCATCCCTTTGCAATTAAATCTCACAAAGGGTCCCAGGAGTTGCCTGAGGCAGTGGTAATACACAGTACAGTCACCTACTGCAACCTGTCCATAAAATCACTCACTACATATGTCCAGGCCTGGTAACACACTTGCACCACAGCCCCGGGTGGCTTCCACCCTGTCCTCACTCACTTTTGAGACAAGACATTTCAGATTCAATAAAATCCCAAACCATCATAACTTTTGCAATGGTTTGGGAGTCTGGAAGCCAGAGAAGATTGCAGAGGTTGAACACACAACCCTCCCAAGAAAACCTGCAAAAGCATATTTCCCTGTTATGCTGCCTTGTGAGACTGGAGAGCAAACGTGACTATTAAAGAAGTGTCACATGTGGTTAAGACACAAATCAAAGCCTGAAAGGCACAGCTGGCTACTGAGTTGCTTTCACAGGGTGCTTTTGACACAGCGTTGCAGAGGAAACTTCAAAGTGTTTCAAAGGGCTATTCTGAGGCCTCCACATCATGTTGCCCCAACTGCGTCAAGAAGAAACCAGAAGCAGAGATATCAGGGGCTGATGTGGGCAAGTACTAGATTTTCTAAGACATTCTGTTATTTGAATGCTTTAGTTGAAAAAGAATAGAACAAAACATAAGTAAAATTGGACTCTTTCCAAAACCGAAATCTGAAAGGGGGGGGGAAGAAAATACTCTTATTGATTCAAGCTGAGGCATTTGATTCCAGTTTCTACTTTGCAGCTGAAGGAAGCTTAGCTTGGTTTTGTCAACACTAACAAATAACTTTGGCTTTTCTGTACCAGAGTAATTTTGCATGAAAATCTTGACAGTTTTCATTTTTAAAGCTGGATTCAACTGAAAATTAGAGATTTCACATTTAATGTACTATTTCAACATAAAAATAACCATTTCCTTCCCCTGACCTGAGGGAAATTTAGAATTGCCACTCCATAGAAAATGCCCACTCTTCAACCTAAATTAGTATGAAAACATTTTGCTCTGGAGAAAAGAAATAAAAACAAAAAAGTTCCAAGTGATATTGATTCAGAACCACACTTAGGCATTCTTTAATCAAAATACAGAAAACACCTTTATAGTGCCAAATTAAACTGTTTCTGTTCATCAAACCAATCTCTCCAATATTAATTTCAAGTCAGCTCAATGCTGAACTGTATTTTTCTCCAGGGTCATACTGTTCACTCCAAGGAATACAGCTCAGATGTGAAAATAACCTGTCTCACATGGGCCAGGCTCCACACAGCCACGCTGCACTTCCCAGGACACCCCAGGGGTGGGTGTCCCTCAGGGCACCAAGCAGCTCAGCTGGTTGAAAATTTAAAAATGGAAAACCATCCTGCAGGACAGAACAAGGAAATAGGCAAGGCTGAATTACAACTCCCTTAAGGCAATACAAACCCTCTGAAAAACACAATTTCAAACTGAGCTTACACAAAACTAAATGACTTGAATAATTCAATAAACTGTTTTGGTTTTCTAGACAGAAGTGAGGATGGAGAAAGGATAATCAGAAAAAAAATATTTATTTGGAAACAAGTGATGTTCCAGTCCTGCAGGAATTTACTTATGTACTTTATTTTACACATGTGCCTCTCCACAGTCCGTATATTTTTGTTTTGCATAAACTATACTGTCTGCTGAATACCCTGCTATAAGGCTTGCATGACAAAAATGCCAACCCCTGTCAATTATTTATTTTCAGTGGCTTATACTACGATACAGATTAAGAGTCTCTGGCACCGAGAAATCCTGCCATCATGTTGTATAGTGTACTGAACCACTAAATCCAGATTTAATATGATCAATCACTTCTCTAAAACAAGGCCAGCAAGTCTCCAAGACGCCCAATCCAGCAACCTTGATTCTTGACACAACTTGGCTGGTATGAAAACATTAAAAATATATATATATATATTTGAAATGGTTGCCAGAGTTTCATTCCATCTTGAAAGCACATCCCTGAAGAGAACCCTGTTGTTCAGGCAATTATTAGGAATCCTTGAGCCCACAAATCACAGAAGTGCTCAGAAGCTTTTCAGAGTACTTGATGGCATGAAAATCTTTCATGCCCATAAAATTCTACTATGACAGAAAATTACTTTACTTCATTAACCACCCTCCAGATCTTGCCAATTCTGAACTGGCAAAGTGCTTTGCATATAACCCACAGTGGAATAGAACTCTCCACAAATTGGAGAGTAAAGGCATTGCAGTTCCTTCAGGAGGTGGACAATGAACTTCAGAACAACCAAAAAATGTCACATCAAAGCCAGTCATGTTCCTGTATCTGATGATGCTCATATTAGAGACAGAAGAGAGAATAGCACTGCAGTCAGAGAGGTGATCATTTCAGGTAGACATTTGAAAAGCCAGCTCTGATCTACTTCATGAAATTCATCTCCTCTCTAGGTCATCCTGCTGTACCAGCACAGAGATAAACACAACTCATCAGTAACCCTGTCCCTATATTTATTAAGTACAATTAATGATGAGCAAAGGGATGAGCACCAGGCAGCTCACAGCACAACAAAGAGACTGTAGACAGATTTACACGTGAAAATTGATAACTTTCTGCTCACTTGTTCTGGCACCCTGGGGTCTCCATTTCCTACCTACAGACCTATTTCCACGATGTTTGCAACCTTTTCTCCACCACACACTAGCCACCAGAAGTTTGTCTGAAATTTTCATATGCCTTTCCCCAATCCATATGAGAGCAACAGCACCCAAAAGTAAACTTAAAATGTGAACAACCGTAGGCTACTGGGAACCAGTATTAGTAAATTGTTCACAGATTATGGCAAATTGGCTTAAAATGCTCTGTGACCTAAAAGACAGCAGCAATGCTCATTGGAGGTTCTTAGTTGTTGCCTTCTTCTTTATTTTGTTGTTTTGGGGATGGATTGTTTTTGATTTTTTGTTTGTGTTTTGGGGGGAAGGGGAGCTTAAGGCACAAAATTAATAATTAAAGATAAACTGATCAACAAACTCATAGGCTTATTTAGGATGACACATTTGCTAAGTAAGGTGGTCTTTCATATAATCTCTCCATTCAAAGCTAATTCAGGCAAAAGCCACTGATTTTAGCCTACTTTCCCCCCACATAAACACTCAGATGATGTCAAGGGAATTGTTTACATGTTCAACATACATTTGTGCTTAAGTGTGTGGTTGGTTGACCCCAGCCAGCAACTACACACCCAGCCAGACACCACTGTCTCCCCCAGCCCAGATGGATGGGAGAGATAGAAAAGCAAAAGTGAGAACAACTTGTTACAAAGACAGATTAATAAGTGAAGGAATGAGAAACAAACTAACAAACCAACCTCAAAAAACAAATAAATGAAAAAACCCACAACAACAACAAAATAGTAGTCATTCAAAGGCAGTCACTGAGTGCCTCCCACAGCAAATGAGCACAAAGCTAGACTGAACAATGTCTGCTTCGGAAAGACTAATCCACAGCTGTTACTGCTGAAGATGATATATAGGACAGAATACCTTTTTAGCAAGTTTGGGTCTGCTGTTCCAGCTACGCTCCATCCTAAGTTCTCAACTGCCCCCACCCTACTCCTGGGGTAGGCAGAATGAGAACCAGGAAAACTGACACTGTAAAACACTGTTCAGCTACACCTAAAACACTGGTGTTATCAACACTGGTTTAGCCAAAAATACAGAACACAGCACTACATGGGCTGCTCTGAAGAAAATTAAGTACATTCCAGTACAAGTATTCTCCTATCAATGTACAGTGGTTCTCAAAAGCAATCACTACATGACCTTGGTCTCCCCAAAATCACTTCACACCAATAGACCCTCAAAAATACACATATGCATGTGCATGATCCCACTACACATCATCACCATCCTCATTTACCCTGGAGGTCTAAGTGCAGTTGCCAATACCCAAGAGCGCTATCTCTGGTTGTGAGACATATTTACAGAACTCCCAGGTGAGGAATTTAAATTCTACAGGTGTTAACAGATTCTGCAAGCATCACCACTGTGAAACAAGGCAAGTAACGTCATCTTTGTTTTACTGATGAGGAACCAGAGGCAGAAAGAGATTAATTGTTTCTCTACATGGGAACACTCGGGAAGAAGAGTTAGGTTCAATTCACTTTGCAAATGCATCAGAAAAATCTAATTAAAGACTACTTGATTCTGAAAAAGAGTCTCCATCCAGGAATTTAACATAGCTGAAATAATCCACTTCAATCCATTTAGTTAATTTAAGCTAAGAAGCATCACCTGGAAGATAAAGCACCAATTCAAGTTCACCCACAGTAACAGAACTATTAGCAAAAGAAGGAACACACACACCTTGAATACCATTCTACCTTTTCCCCTGCCTGGTGAACATAGCCAAAGAAAACATCTCCAGATACTAGCAGTTAAGGAACAGCACATCCTAAAACACAAGAAGTAAACAACAGAGGTACTAACAACAAACACAGACCAAATCCTGCCCACTGGAAAGCAGAGACACACATTTTCTAAAGTGATGTCAACTTAAGTAGCAGCAAAGTATTTTTTTAAATCTCTAGAGAGATAAAAACAATCTGTGGGTGGCTCCAGGCAGTGCAGGCAAAAGAACCCTCCGAAACTCAAAGAGACAAGTCCCAAGATCACACACAAAAGCAAAATATGTTTCAGTGAACTTGTGATCTCTGAACAGCTGAGACTGTCGAATTTGTCCTCAAAACAAGAACCAGTAACTACAAGAAATACATTCTCCTTTAATCCTCCTTTGCCTGTATTACTTTTTGTTTTCCAATATGAAAACTGCCATGGTATGTTCTTCCTGTACCCTGTCCTCCTCCCTTTCAATGCAAATCAGGCAGCAGAATAAGCATCAGCCAAAGACAGAGAATGCTTCCAATGGATTCCCCTGGGACACTGGATACCAATCACATTATCTCACAAAAAAAAAGCCCTTGTGATGTAAGCAGCAGTTTGAAATTCCCATTTACAGGGTTTGCAATGAGGGTGGAAAAAAATCAAAAGCATTACAGTGCTTTGCAGAAAAAGCCAGCTCTGGAAAGCCCAACTCCGTCCTCCCATGCAATTACCATCAGGGCAGGTCTCTTGTATTTTGGCTCTCTGCTTTGGCAATTCAAGGACAGGCCCAGCCTGTCAGAGAAAAAGCATCCATTGGCATCAACACTAAGACAGACACCTCATCTGGTTCACCTTTCTGGGTTCACACAAATCTAAAAAGGATTTTGAATTGAACTCAACAGGGTCTCTCATGCTTTTGGTTTTAAACATTTTGGTGCAGGGTCTGTGATTTAGGCTACATTCAGAAGTGCCTTTCACACAGAAGTCCATGACAAGGTTGTGAATGCAGCAGAGTAACACTTCCACCAAAGCAATGATCAATACCTCCAGAACTCAGAAGAAGAATCTGACTGTAATGTTTTATAGTAACATGGGAAAAGAAGTCAGATTTGTCTCCTCTCAAACCAGAGGCTTCCAATTATCACACAAATGAGGGGCCACTAGCTGTATGACATCTGCAAGTCAGCCACATTGCTCTTCCATCCCACTGCACATTAAAAATTGGACAGTATCTCTCATGTAACACTTTTTCCAATGAAATAGAAACAAAACCTCACCACATTGGTAAATTCTGCCTCAGTTTCAACAAATATACTTCCTGCATACCCACATGCTTACCTTTAGTGCATGTGCACGCCAAAAAAAAAAAAAAAAAATTCACAAACACATTCTTAACACCTCCTTCTTCAAGGAATAAAAGAAAGGCCTCCAGTAAGGTTATCAGCCCTTAAAGAGCAGGTGGACTCTGTCCCAGAGGCTGCAGCAGAGCCCTAAAACATAGCTACCAGGTCAGATCACAAAGCTTTTTTCCCCTTCCTATGGGGGGAAATAATCACTCCGTAAAAGCTAAGTATTATTAGAATTATTAGCCACACAGCATCAAGAAAGAGTGTCTAGGCAAGGCATGGTTACTTAGTCACCTTTTTAAGAACATGAATAAAACACAGGAGACATTTAAGTAGAATTCCAGACCATAAGGAACAAACACACTGAAGGGGAGCATGGACTCACCGATACTATCAGCAGCTTGTGAGTAGCACTAGTCAGAGAAGTCAGAGACAGAAAAAATGCCCCAAGTTATCTGACCCACTCCCCTGACAAAGCACAGTTATGCTTCACAGAATCTTTCTCAGCTCTTCAAGATGGCTTTGCTGCACATAAACACACATTCCTAACAGAAAAGACATCTAGATTGCTTAAAAGAAGCCTGAGTTTTATCTCTGTGTAACTCAGTTAAACATAAATACAATCTCTTCTGGCAGGTACTGATATGATTTAAGGGTCCCCTATCATACATTATAAGAGGTGATAGCAAAGTACTCATAATTTATTTTTATTGATTCAGCAACCCATGCTGGATCATATCTACCAATTCTTCCCTTTTGCTAAGAAGCCTCCATCAAAGCCTTGCAAAATTTAAATTAATCTTTTCTTCCCCTTCTCCATCTTTCTTCTAAAGCTGCTGTGTGCACATCTCTACTAAGTTCAAGAAGAAAATGAAAAAAAAAAAAAAAAAGAGAGAAAAAAAGAAGCCCCAGTTACTTTGCTGGGTCAGTTCTTGTTCCAGTTACCTGATGACGCCATCTGTGAACCAGCAGATTTTGTGCGGCAATCTAACCCTGTGGAGTCACATACCTGCTGAAGGGCCACTTAAAGCTTCTGACATGGGGACCCAAAAAGAAGGAATGACTTAACTCCAAGTGTGGGTACACTACCTTCACAGGACAGTTTTCAGTAAGAAGGGTTGACAGTAGGTAAGATAGCACAGACCTTTGACATGTTATAAACTGCCAGGACAGGTGAGGCTTTTCCTTTAGGACTGAAGGGAATGTTGAATGATTCCATAAAAGAAACTAAACTATTTGGGAATTTTGTGCCCAAGTCATTTCTGAAAGGAAGAGAGACCAAAAAAATTCCCATAAAGCTGATTTTTCAAGAAAATTCAGGCTGCTTATTGTTCTTCCATTTCAGACTCCAGGCTCTACTCAAGAACTCTCACTCCTCTCATACACATTCTTCCCCACTCCTCTGCATACATACATATACATATATAAATACTACTGATCTTTCTCAGATTCCAATTAACAACTCAAATAATTGGCATTAACAGTGCATGGGCAAGAGATTCCCTGTCTCCCCAGTAACAGTAGGTGGACTAGAGAACCTGATGAATTCCTTTCCAGGAATGTGTATGACCCAAAGATTTCTTTGTTCATGTGAAAATGCCTCACTGCCAGCTTAGTAAACAGCAGCAGGGCATTAGGTGCCATGTCACAGAAATACATTCCTGTTGTGCTGCCTAAAACACTGAGCCTTGCCTTCATCATGACAGCAAGAGATGGGTGTTGGAGAAGCCACGATGTTAACAGTGCAATCTGGTCACTGGCCTGGCACTCACACCAGGAAAGGATATCAGAGCCTCCCCGTTCTATTCCCAGCTTTGATGCCTGCTTATGCACCTACAGGGGGATTAATTTCTGATGGCAGTTTTATTCTGAAACAATATTATTCAATTCTGAACAATATTACTCTCAGAAAAATCCTTCTCCCTCCAGGGGAGCCAGTTGGAGTTTCACTGATGTTACCATGAAAGGATGTACCTGGTGGGAGACAAGCCCTTGCATCTGCTTTTAATGGCCAGTTAAAAGACCTTCCACTCCTGCATTGGATCCTTATTATCAACAAATCCAAGTACCTTAGAATTTGGCTTATTCCCTACCTTGCAACAGCACAGGGAAATAATGATTGTTGCAGTTTGCCAGGTGACAAGTGTAGGCATAGAGGCAAAAAGGGCAAAATGCACAAATTGTTCCGTTATTACTACAGGTACCAAAGTACAATACTTAGATTTTCCCCTCACATTTACTATCTGACCTTGAACAACTGTAACATCATTAGTATAAACCCATGATTTAATCATAATTCTTTAAATATGGCTAGTCAGAATATTTATACATACAATTAAATAGTAGGGAAAGTGAAATATGAGAATCATCACAGAAAGAGTAAGATAAAAATTTAAGTGATAGTTTAGAATATATGAGTAACTATCACAGGCAACTTGGATCAGTCAGACTGGGCAGGACACAGCACAGAAAAGTGCTGTAGGTGAGAGACGAGCATGAGTCAAGGCGTCAAGGCTTTCCACGGACAAAAGGTCAGAAGCAATAGTTTGAGTGCTAACTAGCCAATTAACATATTTTTTACATTATTATAGATTCAACAAAGATTCAATGAACTGATTATCTTATATATTAAGGTAATAAAAATGTGGTCAGTCCAATGACTGCATTCTTCTGACCTTGAACCTATGTTTATGCAGGAGTTTCTATCTGCAGATGGCCAAATCTACTTTGAAACTTAGTGGCTCGGTTGCAGTAAGGTCAATCTCTGCCCTGGCAGCTCCTTTTCCTACTGGTATTCCTTTGAACTCATCTCTACTCTTGATTTTAATCACCTTTATTGTATTTATTCTCATCTTTTTTCTGTATTCATGTGCATGTTTCATCAACACTACAGCCTGAACTCCTTGTGCCATAGCTACCTAGCTTCTTATTATTATTTGTATTGTACCATTAAGTAGTTAAGCAAAATTATTTTCATTTGCTGCTGTGAAAACACACTCTTGAACAATTTCCTTTCTTTGTTCCTGGCATGAGCAAGGAGCTGCTCTGTACAAACACCCCTGGAGCCCTGATATCATGTCTTTTGAAGGGCCAAATCAAGCAGACTTTCATGAAATTTAGCTCATTGTATTTCCAAAAACTGGGCTGAGAATGATTCCTCTGCATACACCCACCACATTAAGCGAGGGATATGTAACATCATCCCTCATCTAAGTGGACTAAAACAACTTCTATTCTTCCTATGGACTCCAGAGGAACACGTACAGTTAACAGCAAACTGGCCTACACAAGACAGCAACAGCTTCCATGATATGCAACAGAATGGAGGACAGACAATTCTTACATTGAAGATTCAGCTTCTCCTTTCTTTATGAGGCATCTAGGATTGCACACTATCCCCTCCACAGAAGGGCCCTAAGCACCATGGGGCCAGAGCTGCTTGGATTTTGCCCGATAACCCAAAGAACTGGGTCCTGCCTGATCACTCCAAGAATCAGTTTGAGGACATTCACACTAGGCAAGTGCTATGGGGTTCAGCTCTGCCTTCCACTGACATTTAATTATTTCAAAATGCAGCTGTATCAGTAAGAAAGAATGACCATGATCCGTATCACAATAACCTCTAAATAGCCTCACCTAGAAATAAAGCAGCCATCTATCAAGTGGAACAGGAGCAAGCAAGTGCTGTACTGTCTGCCTAACAGAAAGAACACACCGTGGTTCCTCCTCCTTCATTCTTGACTACATAAAGAGTTCAAAACTGTGAATACAAGGGACTGATGGGATGTTTCCTGTCATGTGATCTGGAAGAGCAGTCCCCTAAGATGCCCTGCACCATGGGAACCTCTAATTAGGTCTAAGGTTTCTTCCAGGCAGCAAGACACAACAGCCACAGTCCATGGACTTGGCCCCGGGATATACCCAGGACATGAGCAGAAGAGTAAAGGCAGAAAGGGGACATGAACCCCTAAATCAGAGGTCTGGTTTGTTACTCAAACCAGATGACCTGTCTTCCAAAGCAGCCAGTTATCTGTTCTGTGCCTGACAAGGAAATAAAGTTTTGGAGGAAAGATACAGATAATACAGAGCAAACATTTTTCTCCATATAAGTATTTCCTAAAGACAGGTAAATTGTATTTGCTTAAAGTTTGACCCTGTAGGAAGTTAAAGAAAAACAAAACAAAACCTTTTTTTTCTTTTTTTTTTCCCCACCCCCAAAAAACTGCCCTCTGAAGGACTAACACCATCTTTGGGGCCATGCAGGCAGCATGAAGGAATATGAGGAACAACAAGAAAATTATAAATTCCAGTGTCAGGCCAATATTGCAATTTTGGGGGGCAAATTCAGAAAATAAAAATTCCATTCATCCATTTGAGTTTTGTAAGAAAGAAAAATATATTTTCCCACTTCAGAAATACCTTGTGCTAATGTCTACAAGGGGAGATGTGGAACAGTGCAGTTAAAGCTGTCAAGGGCAATTTTTCTTACAGACTTAAGTGTTCTGTTACTTAAAAAACAGAAGCTGAGAAAAATAAAGGAACTTGAATTCAAATCTCCTTTAATGCAACATTATGGCTGAGAATTTCAAAGCTGTAAAAGTGCGAAACTCAGAAGTACAGAGTCTACTTTATGCACATAGATTGTGTAAAAGAAAGGAGGCAAATTACCACTGCAGAAATCCATAGCACTAGTGACTTTTGCAACCTTTTTAGGGCTGGTTGAGGTCCAGGGGCAGTTGGTCAGGTGAAAATATCTACTCATTCCATACTGCAACCCTCACTGGAGTAGAAAACTTTCAGATGGTTTGACTTTGTGCAACCACTCTCTCTCTCTCTTACATAGGGACCTGAAAAATTCTTGCCCTTTAGCCAACAGAGAAATTGAAGCATGGTCTTCATTTCAAGCCACCATCTATATCCTTATAAGAATTGTGTTTATGACAACTGAGACTGCTGACTGTCATTTAAACTGGGACTGCTTCTAAGATCATGATTTGGTATGCTATAACTCCAGAGATAGATTCCTTTCACTCTTACATGACAAAGGATAGATTTAAAGAGAAGGCTAGCTGCTTTTGCTAGCTCTTCCAGCACTACTGCTCTGTCAGCACCCGCATTTGCTCTCTTCACCATCACAAGAACCCTGGGAACCAAAAGCCAGGGGTAGAAAAGGGAGAAGAAACAGACTCTCATATTTTATGTAAAGACTGTAGCTCTGCAGGGTCTTCAGATGACCTTCAGGGAATTTCACAGACATGAGCTGTAGGGTTGTCTTGTATATTGCACCGAGATACCAAAAACTGCCCATCACTGCAGAAGGGCTCTAAAAAACATGAGTAGTCCCACTGACTATTCCAGCATTGGCATGGTCTCAGTTGAGCATCAGAAGTTTCTCAAAGCTTCCAAAAATCCTTCTGCCCCTTAAGGAACATAACAGGGAATGGCTGTACAGTGAGACAAAGGAAGAATGCAAATTGACATAACAAGATCTGTAATAACCATTATGCATAGTCTGTGATAGCTTCGTTCTCCTATTTACTATCTAAAGAGCCCTGGATTTCCATCAGAACCATCTCTTCTCCTCTCCCCCACCCATTACACCACAAGGTCTGTGACTTCATGAACACCATGAAGTCACAGAAGCAGGACTTGAGACACTGCCTTGTCACTCCTTGCCATACAGTCTCTCTAGCATCTGTTATGACTATTCAATACAACCTAAGACTGGAACCTGCTCTGAACCAAAAATACAGGCTGGAGATGGGACAGGAACACCAGTTTGTCCTGTTTTATTAGAGCCTAGACTAAAACCAAGTAATAGTACCTAGTTGTCTCTGGATTTCAGTAAGGACAGAGAGAGGTGACAAGGCTGTTTTGAAGGTGAAATTCAATCCCATTTTCTTATGACATATGAACACAATCTTAAATAGGGCACTAGGCATTAAATTTGCCAATTCCTCATCAGGTGAAGCTAGGTCTTCTCAACAAGTTCCAGTGAGAGCTCTCTCTGTGCTGTGATCCTTCTGTGAACAAACCCACCTCCCACTCCACATTTCACACGATTGCTGAAAACCCATCATTAAGAATAATTCTAATAACCACAACAGTCTCCAAAACAGAAGACCATAAAACAAGATAGATCCAGAAGTCTCCTGTTCTGCCTTTGTGACTGTGCAGAAGTTCACCATGACAAATACCTTCTCCAAAGGGAGAATAAAGTTCAAAGACAAAACAGCAATATGCTTTTCATGCAGAAATGTTGAGCTGGTGAAGGATTAGAGCTCTAAACATTACCAGAGGCTGAAGAATGGTGTGGACAAGGGGACTGATTCAAACTGATGATGTCAGGGTATCAGCTCTGTACAGGTTCTTATTCTTGCCTGGCAAGATGCACTATGTAGGAAAAGATGAGCAGAAGGTCTTTTAACTATCTGTGACAGACTAAAGACCAAATACAAGAGCCTGTTTTGCCTTTGTTGTTTCATGACTGTCTTTTCACAAAGGTTATCATCTACAAACTACTAGTTAAAAAGCACCTCCCATAATAAAAATACTTCTCTAGGCCCTTTCACATCAGGATTAACAACAAGTGCTCCAAAAATAATCTTCAGTAAACCTAGTTAATGGAACAGTGTAGCCTGTTCTAAATTCGCATACACAACACAGCAGAATGAAGGTACTCTCCAATCCAGCCTTTCAGAAGGCTGAATTGATACAGGTCTCTCCAGCAACTACACCAGCCCAAGACCAATTGCAACAGCTCCACAGATCCCCCACGAGACTACTGCAGTCAGAGCAGCTCTCATTAGAAAAGGAGAGCTACAACAAACAGGCATCAGGGGCTTAGCCTTGAACCAAGCTGTCAGAGCACCATAGAGTCCTCCACTGCATTAAAGAGCTCAAGTCATATACCATGGATTGTTGTATTTTGGTTTTATTAAAGCCCTAGCTTTTGGAGGCCAGTGATGACTTAAAGCAAAACAACAAACCACACCAAACTCGGTCTCAGATACTACTTTTCTGAAGTCAGAGGATGACTTTTAAAATACACTCAGAGCTCCATTTAAAGTCTTTGCTTTTACTTCCCAAAATGTTACATATCTTATATACTTAAAAAAAAAAAAAAAGAAAGAAAAAACACACACATGTAGAGACAAACGTCTAGCTATGTATCCGCTTCTAACTATAGATACAGCTACATAATGGCTTTAAACTCCATTACATCCATTTTTTTCTCCCCTCGAGAATGACGACAGAAAATTGACTCAGGACGTTTTAGATGCCTCAGATTAGCAATGCTACAGGTAGAATAGCAAAGAGCACTCTTAAACAGCTATTGCTAGTACTTGCAGGTGCCATGAGCCCTTCACACTCAAGAATACTGGATTTACGTAAAAACATAAAGGAAAATAAACCCGACTTGATTCAGGCACTCTAACATGAAAAGAACAGAGTATTTTTAGAGCAACAGATTAGCATTCACAGCATGCATGGCATTCCTGATTAAACAAGAGATCTGCTCGAACATAATAAACCTGTAATTTTATTGGCCAAGCACTACGGAAACAATTTAAAATACATGGATTGTGATGTTAAGCAAACCGCAGCCCATGTATAACACCCATGAATTATAGCAGTTTGGCAATGAGCTGACCAGTTGCTTCTCACGGCCTTTAATAACAATCATCCACATCTTCACAACACAATAGAAATTAGAGATGCAAGAGGCCTATTAGCTCATCCAGAAAATACCAGATTGTTCCCTATAGGACAACTGCTACTACTCTGTCAAAGTAGATTTAAAGCTGTAAAGCAAGGTAGCCTCTTTAGCAAGATTACTCAGAGTAGTTGAGAACTTAGCTCCACAAAGCTTTTTCTAGACACAATTTAAATGCTTCCTCCCTTCAAGAAGCTAGTCCAAGGAGCCCAATCTCTTTTGAATTCCCCTTTAGTCAGTCAAGAGAGGGAAGAGTTAGTCCCTTTTTGGTACAAAGCGGCAGCATACAGAGACTAACCTTTGGCTAACAGCCTTCAGAAACAGTTTTCCCCTCCACCCAGCTAGATCTTGACAGCTCTTGTCCATAACAGTACCCTTCAGCACCACCTCTTCCCTTTGCTCACTACATAGGTATGTAGACTCATGGCCCCCATTCTGCCTCAGAAGTCCTTTTGCCATATATGCATATATAGATTTCACTCTAAATATTCATTCAGTAAATCAGATCTTCCAATTCACTGAACACTCCCATCACGTGTCCATGCACTACATCCACACACTACGCCCACTTCAGCTATACCTCCATGGGGACATGTGGCAATACCAGTAGCCCAAGGACTGGCAGCTCTTGGGCAAGGGACAGTACCTCACTCCTTTACTAGGGCAGGGGCTCTGGCACAAGGCTGCATCTAGTTAAATGTCCTTCTTGCCAGTCAGTGCCAGTCATGACTCCAAATACCAGTCTGTATTTCCACTGCTCAGTAAATCCCCTTGGATAATACAGAATTAACAGAGAATTAAGTATGTGTACAAGAACACCTCAGATGTGCTTAGGAGGGAGGAATGAAGGGGATTAAGGAACTTGCAGTTGTAGGAATCATAACAAGCATACCACAATCCAGGCTAAAGCCAAAGTTTTACAGGTGTTGCAGTCCAGCACTCAACACAATGGCATCTTGCTTCAAGCCCAGAAAAGTCAGTAACGCCATCATGAGAAATGTGTGTAAGGGTGAAAACAGCAACATTTAGCACTAATCAGAACTTCAACAAATGAAAGTCTTCAGTCTGTGTTAGGTCAGTAAATATTACCATCTGTGCTTTGGGAAAAAAAAACCACCCACACAAAAACCAAACAAACAAACATAAAAACCACTAAAAAAAGCCCTCCCCAACCCCAAAAACAACAACAAAAAAATAAAAACAAACAAAACAAACAAAAAAAACCAAACAAACCCAAAAAACCACACAAAACCAAACACACACACATATTTAAAAAAAAAAAAAAGAAAGAAAAAGAAAAAATTTGAAGATGCAATTATTATCCACATGATGAGATAGAGGTGGAACTCATGATAAGGTGCCCGGTAACATGATGCATTCTGTGAAAAGTCCTTTCAAATTGTAACAACAGTTACCAACACATTGGTAATAACCCTAGTAACAACTTTGAGAAGTTTTCCAATACAGGGAAAAACAAAAACAAAACAAACAACAACAAAAACCTAAAAAACCCAAAAACCACCAAAGAAAAAACCCCAAGCTTTGCATCTCTATTTCCCTGAGAGAAGTTTCTTCTGAACTTGCTTCTACCATTCTTCCAAAACTTCTAGTAGAAACTAACATGCCCACGACCAAGAAACCCTCTGGGATTTCCAGCCACTGGATCCCCACTCTTACTCACACTACAAAATTCCCTGCCACTAACTGAATTGTTGATAATGTTGGTCTTATTCTTTCTCTTTAGTATAAGCATTCAATGAGCGGCCTAACCACTTTTCTAAAATAAGCCTTGATCTCTACTGTCTTTGATATCCAGAGACATTTGAAAATAGGGTTTCAAAGCCACCTGCATATATACACTCCATGAGTTCATTACACTGTCATAGGAAGACAGGACTAGAAAGGACAACATTTTGTCTAGAGCAACCTATAGAACC
Organism: Ceryle rudis; assembly: GCA_033439905.1. NCBI lineage: Eukaryota > Metazoa > Chordata > Aves > Coraciiformes > Cerylidae > Ceryle > Ceryle rudis. The sequence goes on from JAAGNO010007534.1 coordinate 127,885, forward strand.
TCATGTGTCCACATTCTACAAATCTCAAGACACTTCTCAACTCCTCTGAACAAACTTCAGAACTTCACTGCAAAAACAAAAACAACAACAACAACAACAACAACAAAAAAAAAAAAAAAAACCAAACAAAATCCCACCAAAATTATGTTGTAATATACCACACGAAGACAGGGAAAGGAAAGTCAAGAGCACTGTCACTGTACTCCACCCTTAAAACAATAAGAAATCTGAGAAACGACAAGATGATTGTCTTAAGTGGATCACAGAGAGCAGTAAACCATGTCAGATACATGGCATCTCTCTGCTCCCTCACTGAATGAGGAGACACTTGTTAAACATTCTGCTATTTTAACATGCTTTCCAAAACACATTTCTACAATAAGAATTGTCAAGTGTTTGGCTTGTATTAGCCTTTTCAGAGAGAGATTAAGGCACCCAAAAATAAGCTGTGTAAAAAACAAGAGACGAGAGCAGAACTAATAGTTCTCCATTATAGAACTCCCCTGTTCCACTCAAAGTGACCACGTTACAGTGTAGAGTGATGCTTAGGTATCTAACATGGTACTATAAAATCCTTCAGGATGAAAATCACAAAGAAGCAGCAATTGATTATTTCTGCCACAAGAAAAAAATATAATTGGAGGTTGCAAGATAAGTTCTTTTTAACCTGAAGAATTACCTTCCTTTTGGGAAAGACATACCACCCATAATGACAAAGGAAAGTCTTTGGAAGTAGCAGCAGAAAAAGACATTAGAAGTGGCAATCACCATGTCAGACACACTACACTGCAGGGAAAGGGAAGAATGGCCAGATAATGAAATTACAGAGCATTGAAAATGTCAAAGAGCGACAGTGTTCTACCATCATTCATGGATTATATGAGGCATTAGCATGCTGATATCCCATTCCACTGACAAAGATGGCAACAAGAACTGTAAATAGTCCAAAATGAATCTGTTGCTGAGACCAGGAATTTCATGAAATGGAGAGACAGGCAGAAAACGAATCTTACTTTCACTGTGCAGCCTTCAAACTGGAAGCTGCTGGCCATGGTCAGAAATAGTAATAGCTCAGGGATGCATTGTTTGACTTCCCTTATCTATGATCCCCCTATACTTACAAGTCATCATCACAAAAAGGGGTATCAAGTCTCACTTACAAACACCAAACTTGTTGGCAGGCAATGATACACAAGCTGCACCTACAGAGCCACCCCCTACCCCATCTAAATCACTCTACAAACATGAAGAAAAAACAAACAAACAAACAAGTCAAGGTTAGTCAAAATGCACAGTCTGTTTATCAAAACTCCTGGAGACAGTAGTCTGGTGGACTGTAGCACAGCTTGGGACAAATGCAGAAGAGCTATCAGGTACCAGACAGCTCCATGCGGAAACAACATGTATGACTGTACATATCCTCTCCAGATATGGTAACTCAGACGGGCAGGGCAGCACCACCCCAGAAATACCACACGAAGCACTCATGGTTGTGCTAGGACTGCTGGAGAACATCTGCAGTGTACTGCAAAACTCCAAGTTGTGAGATTCTTCCTAGGTCAGGTACAGAAATGGTCCAGGTTTCAGCCCTACCTAATAAACTCTTCTATTAGAGGGCTGAGAGCAAGATGGAACCAAAAGGTCTGATAAGGTCAGAGCTCGGGAGCAGCTGATAAGACTATCTGTCCTCCACAGTGGTTTCATACAGAGCTTGGATTTTCCATTTCATCTTGGATTTTCAAGTTCATCTAAATTTAACCAGGAACATATCCTTGAAATATAAAAAGTAAAATGAACAAAACCCCCATTCACATAATTTAATCACATTTTTTGGTGCTGTAAACAAAAAAAAATGATTAAGCATAGGAAAAGAAACCCCTGGAAACACTGCCTCTTATCACATATAGTATATGGGCCTCCTACCTGCTGGCCCACATCACATTTAGTACTACAGTTTTCAAAGGTTGCTGGAATCAGATCTGCTAAAGGTATGCCATAAATAAGGCTCTGTAAAGCGCGTATGTTCAATAAGCATGAGTATTTGGACATCTGTGCACAGGTATGATTCATTCAGAAATATGTGCAAGAAAAAAGACCCATCCCTACTGATCACAGGAAGGCCAAGATACCACCAGTTTGTCAGCAGACAACCTGCCAAACAACAAATTTAACTAGCCCGTGAATCAAAAACCTTTCCACCCACAAGACCATCATTCCTTCCCTGCTACATAAGTGGTCTTTGCATCATGCCCAGAAAGTAAAGCTCACCAGTTGCCCAGTTAAGGTGTGGATACTTAGAGCTTTCTTAAATAGAACCACCTTGTTCATTACAAGGGCCTAATGTTCTTCTCTCTCCCTTGAGCAGTAGCCATGGATCATGTGGGAAGCATCAGCTATGGAGATAAGGACTTGGATGTCCAACTGTTGCAAGCTTCATGGTTGTATAACCAATGCCTTCTGAAGATCTATGGACAGACAGTACAGACCCTGGCAATGTCTTTGTGACTCAAAGCCCATCTGCCACAGCAGCAGAACAAATGTACTAAAGCCAGCTTTGAACTACAGCCTACACTCCTAACTATACCTGCAGTGTCTCCCAGCGACATCCAAGACTGGCTGACATAGCACCTGTCAAAGCACATCAAAACCAGCAAACTGCATCTTTTGAACCTAGAAGCAGTTTCCCATGCCACCTATTGTAACTTACTGCTCCCTCTACAGGGGTCACTCCCAAGATCTGGACAACACACCGATTCGCTTGTGCGCCTTGCATTTATAGAGCCCATGAAGCAACTGTCCAACATGGGCACTGCATCAGAAGAATCTGTGTTGAGACTGAACAAGGTGAGTTTGCTTTGTTAGATCACACCTGATTTGCCACTGTGTAAAGTCATCAAGATGCCACACAATTTCAAGTTCTTTCTAAAAGCTATCATTAGAAGAGGAATGTGATGTCCCCTCTGTCTTGCTCATGTCTGATTCCTTACACAAATATTCTCAATCATCTTCCAAATGAACACCAGAGGTGCAGCATCAGTCTCCTGCTAGTTATTAGCACTGCTATCCTGCACAAAGCTGTTGGATGCCCATCGCACTGGGGCTGTAGGGCTGTCTGACTTCATAGAAACATCAAAAAGCAACAACACAACCTGGACAATGTGCAACTATAGCCTTAGATAGAGGGGACTTGGCAGAGAATGCCAAAAATAAGCAGAACTCACAAAAAAAGGGGGGAGGGGGGATTTCACAGTGCACTGCCACTCTTCCAGCATCATTACATTTTAATATCAGGAATGAGTTTTGGCAACAAGCACCTGAGCAAAACTGAGTCTAGCAATTTAGAGAGTTGCATCCAACAGCTATATGCTTTTACAGTTCAGACGTGTTAAACACCTTTTTACTTACCCCAGCTGCAAGGTAGTAAAATGAGTTAACCTTTTTCACCAAGCCTGGACTAGAATACTACTCTCCCAGCAAAGTGGAGATACCAGCAGATCCAGTGGATATCCAGGAATTACCCTACAGTAGCAAGCACCACTGGGAAGGCAAAAAGCAGAGCCCCATCTGACTCCATCTCTGAACTGTGCTCTGCTAAGATCAGCTGAAGTCCCTCAGTGCTCTTCCACCTCTTGCTGTCTTGACATCGCTCAGCTCTGCTGTCCAGATGGAAACTCAGTCTCCTGCCTCTGCCCCAATACAGGCCTTGTTGCCACTTCATATCGCATAAAAGCGGTCCCCAATTTCTCCACCTGCCATACAGCACTTAATCCAGTCCTCACTGAAGCTCTTCCTGCACAGCCTACTTCAGCTTGCTTTTCTTATCATTATTCCCACAGTCTGAAGTAAAGATGTTATCGCCATAGCTGCAGTGTTATCCTCCAGAAATTACTTTGTCACAGGGAAAAGTGCAAAAATACAATTACTTGCTTTAGCTACAGTGGCTTAGAGAGACCCAGTTTTGAAGTGCTTCCTATTTTCCAGGAAACGAATGAAAACTTGTACCTATATGTACAGCAATCAGAAAGTACTTGTATGTTTCTTTAAAGAAAACCCATGAAAATGATACCAGGTCTTATGTGCCAGAATTACATAGTATTTCTGTCTCAAAAGCCTATGTGTAGTTGCTTTTGGTGGCAATCCACCTCAAAGTTTCTGGTTATTTAAGAAGCCTGAATGAAAGGCCAAGTGATGCAGCAGTTCTTGCAAATCAAGATGTCACTGACACTGATAGAGAGATATAACCAGAACCAAATCCCATTGCCGCTACTGAAGCGAGTAACAAACTTGGAGGATCATTCAGGTTTGGAAGCATAAAATAATTGAACTAGTGAGATCTGGAGAGACTATCTAACCAATCTCCATTCCCCAGGCAGGATCTACTTTCCCCAAATCCTCACAAGAGATTTGCCTAGTCTGTTTTTAAAGATCTCCAGTGCCAGAAACACTACAACCTCCAAAGGATTTACACCAAGCTTTACCATTATAAACCTTTTCCTATGAATTAATGTTCTCTTTCTTTTTCTGTTTTAAGCATGATCTCATCCAATCCTTCACAGACACAAGAAAAATATTATTACCTTAAACAACAGAGAACACAGCAGAGGTTACACATTGACATGCAAGCAACTGAGAGCCCAGCCTAGACTTATCTTCCTTTCCTCCCTCCTCCAGCCCAACATGACTCCCTTTCAGTCATAAACAAATATTTTAGTGAATAAATTCAGTACCACACAGTTATACATATATTTCAGCGATGGGATTAAAAGAATACATTCCAAATGTGGCAGGTATCAAGAACCACTGTCACCTTCCCTCACAGAGAAAGGAAGCAAGAAGGCAGGAAGCAACAAGAAAACACGGCCACCAGTCAAACAAAACAAGCAAAGACAAGATGACAATGCTGGAGGAAGAGCAGAGAGATAGCTGGATTATGCTTCAATATGCTAAACTCTAGAAAGGCCAAAGCAACTTTGTCATTAGCAGAGAAGAAGGTGCTTCCTGATACTCAGCCCTAACAAATCTGTATGGTACAAATGCAATTCATGTGGATTATAATGAAGTTAATTTATCCCCATAAAGGAAGGTGACATTGTAACTCACTGGACAGGTTCTGCTTCTTAACACCACTTGTGGTGATAAATTTAGCCCAAGTTTCTGTACCTGGCTTTTCATTTTATGTGTAGTTTAAGCTATTAAGACACTACCTTAATGTGACAGTCTCTGTGGTAATCCAGAAATGACACACATCCAGACGCATTTTTTTTAATTGTCGTTCTCCTTCCCCACCACCCTCCAGTGCTCATGAAAAGCATCAGACTGACTAGAGTAGAAAACAAGTAATTTATTTGTCGTCAAAACAGATATGCAGCACAGGATAAGTTGCCTACACATCATTCCCTGCCACTGTGCATCAGCCTTGGCTCAGGGGGACCCATCTCCAAGAGTAAGAACACAAATCATTTTTTCATGACCATTCAGGGTCAAACAACCATTTCTACCAACTGTACTGGTAGGTCCTGTCACAAGGGTGTCTATCCATTAGGAAATGGACCCAAACTACATCTATCAGCCGATTTAAGACACTCCCTTATTTCCATTTCCACAAAAACCTTGTTTTCATCAGCAAAACATCTGAGGCTGGTTTTTTTTGTTTTTTTTTTTTTTTTACTTTCCACATGAATGCTCTGTCCATTCTTTAACCCCCTGGTCTGCAATTACCTAGGACACACGAGACAGGCACACAGAGAGAAGATTAAATCTTTCAACAACAGAAGTAGATAAGATTTTTTTGTGCTTTAATTTCCATGCATACATCAGGTCTTTTTAAAGTATTTGATTACAACAAGAATTGCAAACACACATCCATCTAATGGAAGAACATGAGGCACATACAACCACATAACAGTATTTGTTGTTGTTTTAAGCATATATTTACTTATGTGTCTGCCAAATAAGGTGGTTCAGAGAAAAAAAAAAGCCACATTAGCAGACTTAGAAAAGAGTAGAAAAAAAGTAATGTAAGAAAAGAATCCAAAGGAATACTATATAGTTATCCTTATCCAGGCTTCATAAAGTATTAAAGTTCTAAAGCAGGTATTTCTTTTTCTTGACAAAAAAATGTAATGAAACCAGAAAATGGTATCACATAAATCCATAACGGTAACAAGCCTAAAAAATGGTATCATTGTAACTGGTTCTCAATACATATTTAACAGTGTAATTCCAGAGGATACTACTGGCACTCTCCTTTTCTCTCTGTGCTGCAGCTTTCCCAGAGGCATATAATAGCATAGCTGACGGTTTAGCAAAAGCCCTTGCTTTACCAGCTAGCTGAATTTTAACCTTCAAAGAAGGCTATCACATCTAAAAGCATGGAGGATAAACTCCAATTTTCACCGTGTGAATGTATGTGGCTTCAAGCAAAAGAAAATTGCAATCTCTGAGCAGCAAAGGGCCACTGCAAATAGAGGACCCACAACAGTTCCTAAAGGTCGCATCTGTAACATCTGACTTTGTGTAGAGGAAGGTGCAGAATGGATTTACTAGCAGATCAATCTGCTCAAAACCCTGAGGTTGGCAACTCCACAAGTATGCAGCAAATTCAGTGTATACGGGGCATTCATTTGCTGTCATGGCTAGTAAGAAATGGCTTACAGTTGAGGCAGTCCACCTGAAACCTTCCTGCTTCTTTGTACATTTCTTTGCTTCACATAATAGAAGAAGAAAAACCATACCAAGCTTGGCGCTCTGAGTTCCCCAAAAAGCTCTTGCTGCTGAGAGCAAGCGCATGTTTTCAGAATGACAACAGGCTGGTGGGCAAGAGGCAGCAATACACAAAAGGTACTTTGCAACAGCAGTGATGAGTAACGGGAAGAAGTTTTGCATTTTCCCCTGTGTGGCACTCTGAAACGTTTCGCCCTTTGTTCCTATTTATTGGCCCTTCTCTACATTGCCAACAGTGCCTGTTTTCCCTTATTCTCAACATCTACTGCTTCTACTCATGCTTCCTTCACTTCTAAGGGAAAGTCCTGGAAGACTTGTATTTGCTGTTACTCTCCTTCTCTCTTTTCAACTCTTTAAACTAAACATCTGTTCTCTTCATCCTAAAGGCTTTCAACCCTGAAATCCTACCTGCCTTTTCACCACTCCTTTCTAGTTACCCTTCAGTTCCTTCAATTTCTCCCTGACCATTTCTCCCTAAATTACACCACCAACACACAGCACTTCTTTCTTTCCTTAACTTTTCTGTCACTTGACCACTTGCAGCCTCCTTTGCTCACACATAAAATGCAGGAGCCCTTACCCCCAGTACCCTTTCCTTACACTTAGAAATAACACCCTGTGAGCTTCTGCACAACATAGTTAATATATACTTTTGAATTTCTTTTAAACCTCTCCTTTATCATGATGTGTCCAAAATACCTTGCAACCAAAATACTAGTACGTTGCAGGTACTAGTAAACATGTGGACCTGGCTTGCTGGGCATTAGCTGTGCCATTCTTTTTCCCATATTTTCCTAGCCAACACTGTTTTTATTATACCTAGGCTACAAGCTCCTTGAGACAACCAACCCCTCAGTCTCTCTTTGTACCATCTCTTGAGCAATTGTTCAGGCAAAAATTAATATCCCATATATGACTTCCAAAGTGAGTGAGAAGATGGAAAGAGAAAAACTAAGAGGAACACTGCACTGACATAAATTAGGTAATAATATATCAGACATTATGTGGAAGTATTTTTTGCTAATGGAAGAAACTGCTGCTGTTGCATGAGCTTCATAACTAATTCCTTCTCAGGTCCCAGTGGCTGATGCTTTGCAGTTGCCACTGAAGAGAAGGTGTGGCCGTGACCATGTAGTTTGGTCTACTGAGTAAGGGACAAACCCATCTCCTGGGCAACAGGAATATGAGGTATTACACGATTCTATTTCACACATGTATACGTAGCCTGTGCCTCCCAATAGGCCAAAGAAAGAAATAGTTGCTGAACCAGTTGCTCTGACTCCTTCCAGAGAATTTAATTTTGCTTTGATGGTAACTACTAAATTTCAGCAGCAATGGATCCTTGTTGACCAATGCTGAATCTGGCCTATGACCTGTTTAGCGCATCAGTTTCACTAGTCAAGTTTCTAGTGGCAATTAAAGGACAACTATTGCTTAGTTGCCTATTCTGGGTGTGAAAACAAATTCCTCAGCTCTTCACAACATGACTTGGTGTCATCCTATCCCACTGGATAGGACAAAATTCTGATTGCAAGGGGCCAGGAATATAAGGTGGCATTGTCTTTAGCCACCCTTGCTTATCTGGAAGAATTCACAATAGAAACAACAAAATGGATCTTTATAGGCTTACAATTCTCTTCACTGTTTATCTCTGCTCAGAAAATAAAGCAAACACTTTAAGAAGTCATTTCCCAGTTCCTCTGATAGCAGAGGTATCTTACTCAGGGTGGGTGAGGGAACAGACAAAAATACAATAATACTTGCAATCAAGCAAACTTATGTAATCCATTTGGAAAATGAATAAAAGCAGCTTTGCAACACATTTAGGATTTAGCCAACACTCAACTCATCCGGTCATGAAAACAAGGAAGGCCAATGGTCCAGAAAGTTACAGATCCCATTTATTTCCCTGTCTCCAGAAAGAAAGCCTTCAGGGAGCGTTTAACCAGGCTCAGAGGTTTGACATTTAAGCCTGGATTGAGCATTTTCTCCTGGACTGTTTACTTCCAGCCCTTTTGACATAATGGACTACTTGCTTTTGGATAACGGGTGTGACAATCTTCATTTAAATGTCCTGTTCCCTTTCGCCTTCAAACACAAAGGAAAAAGAAAACTCCTCTTTCAAATGGATATTTACAGTACTCTACCAGAGTAAAGCCCCTCCTTCCCTGTACAAAAGGATAAACACATTCCATCTTAACATGTTTAGAGAGTTACTTCCCTGGCTAAAATGTTCAGCTGTGACCAAGACACCTGATGTCTTGGATCAATAGTTTAAAAACACACCGAGAATAAGGAGATCATCAGTGAATTTGACTCACACACTAAGTTCATGGTAGTTTCTCTCCTTCCTAATTTACATCCTGGAGCAAGACAGACCAATACTCTGTCACAAAAGCCCTGGACTCTTACACATATTATCCAGCTAATTCAGATCCCATCTAAGTAAATTAAGACCACAAATTATCATGACTATTTGTATTTACAGAGTGTTTTTCATGGGCTTTATTTTTCCCTAAATTCTATGTTTTCACTATAGCAAATATACATGTAAAGATGAGAAAGAAGTAGCCAAAGACTTCTGTGTTGTACTACACAGAGCTTCTAACAGGATGAGTTCATGACTACACAAATTAGCGGGGTGTCTTTGCTAAAACCATCACTTGTGAATCATTGTGGGTGCCTAATTGCTCATCTGCAAACTCCAGAGTTAACACCTCACTTAATGAACCAGCCTGTTTAAACGTCTCAAAATTATTCATTCTGGCTGCCTGAACTCCTAGGGAGACAGGTAATGCTTCAGTTCACATTCTGACATTTTCTATGTAACCATAAAGGCTAGGAAAATTTGTGTATGTGGAGTAGTGAACAAAAATTCCAATAAAATGAGAAAGAGAGAACTCAAGCACACACTCAGATTCAGGAACACAAGCTTTGTGGCAAGTGATGGATGTACAGGACCTCGGCTGTTATGTGAATGCTGTATCTAAGGTAATGCATTTCTTGCCACACTTTCTTCCCCAAAAGTATAATTCAAGCATGAATTTTTAGAAGTATATGCCACAGGCACAATTACCTAAATTCCAGCCAGTGTGATATCAGCATCCTCAGATTAATAGTGAGACTAGCTCTGTTACTAGTGTAGCTAACATAATAATCTTAGCATTTGCCTTCGGTAAGCATGATATGGACTGGTTTCTCAATTCAGGCTTGCTTCCTGACTTCTTTCACAGCCATGCTCAAAAATGGATTTCTGCCTTCATTTATTTATTAAGAAATATATATTTATATTTATTTATCATTCCCAATTGATTAATTTCTTCCCAGATGGACTTCTTTCCCTTCCATCCTATTTTAGATTC